>BQNB010085779.1:0-19917 GCA_026074375.1 Tanacetum coccineum
ATGGGATTATTCACTTCAAAATAAAAAGCTTCAACACCAAAAGGGTCAAGTTCAAAAGGATCAATACCAAAATGATCATGATTGATACCAATATGATTAATAGGATTATTATCACCAAATCTACCACCACCAAAATCTTCTAACTTAACAGCATAGCTAAAGAACTCCACTAGATTAATAAATTCGTAATGTTCGCTTATCTTGACAGATACTAAACTTTGGCTGCAATTTTTTGCAACAAGTGCAAGATCTTTAACATCAAATTTAGTAAGACCCGCCTTATAAAAATTCAATGATTCAATGCTATTATTATGCAAAGCCAATTCATGTAACCATTCCTCATCTTTCTCACTAATCGAGCTATTTTCTAAACTCAAAATTCTCAAATGATTACAATACTTACCAATATATAGCAACCCATCAGTTGAAAACCCTGAACACGAATCAATCTCCAAGACCCTAAGCTTTTCACCACGAGTTCTAGCCAAGAGCTCAAGATCCAAATCACGAACATCAAGATTTTGAAAACGAACCACTTTCAAAAGTTTAAACGATATAGCGATTTCTTGAATCCATGGGGTGAGATTATGATCCCAGTTGCATGGACTTGACGTTAAATCCACAATATGTGGATTTCCCGCTAGGGTTAGTGACTCTATAAAGGGAAACCTTTGACGACACCTTAACGGTGTAGCGTAACACAAGTGGACAGTTACGTGCTTACGCGTCTTAGCATCAACATCATAACACGTATGAGAAACCAAAGAAAACGAGTTCCTGTCATTGGCATCGTGTATGTAATGCATGACGTAATGCATGACGCAGTCGAACACAGTGTCCATCTTCACCTTATATCTTGTAATCAATAAGGAAAAACTCGAAAACCATATCAGGGTTACAAATGAAAACAAGGGTTTTAAGAAATGAAATCAACTGTTCACCACATTCAGGTAAAAAAAAATTATAAAACGCAGCCTCATGTATACGAAAAGTTACAAAAGCAATCTTAAACTTTTACCTATTTACGACTTTTTATATAACAAAATTTATTTATCAAATATGGAACGTATAGCTATCGATTCATTCGTAAAAAAAAGTCATTTAAAAGATCCTCTGCGAATAAAACGAGCCAAATATTGAAAGGCTTCTGACATACTTACATTTTTATAAAAAAATTTGAAGTTTAATATATATTTTAAAAAAACTTACGGAAATAGTCTCTCATTTTATCGGTTCGTTACAAGATTATTCCAAACGCCTGACAAATAGTACTTGAGGTTATCGGTCCGTTGCAAAATTAGTCGCGCATGTTTCGCGGCGACGCACGAATTACAAAGCTTGGTTTGTGGGCTTAATGTTTATTAGTGTTTTAGATCATGTGCATTATAAATAGTCGATTAATAATATATAATGCCTACGGGGAATCATGTAATCTAACATTAGGGCCGGATTTTGGGGTGTGCGGAGCGTGAGACCGCACAGGGCTCCAAATTTATAGGGCCCCCGAAGTTGTATATGTACGGCTGATTTAAATTGGGTTCGAATGTAAGTTTAACAAGAGTATATTCCTAAACATTAGATTTTGAAGTTATATAGGTGAAACAAAAAGTAATTTCAAAACAGAGTTGCAGAGATGAAGAAGATGATAATTTTGAATAGTATTCAGTTTACACCCCAAGATTTATATATTTTACATTTTGATCCTAATGATTTGGTTTTATAGCTTTATCCCTAGTAAGTTTACTGTATTTACATTTTCAACAAAAAACTTGAAAAGATTTTAGAAATAGATCAATTTATTTATAAATGATATTTTTCATACATTACGTAGAAAATTACATAAGTTATGTGATACAAACTTATTTTTTTTGTTAATAGCTACTTACCTTTCTCATGTCTAATTTTACATGTATTTATATTTTTCGTGTTCGAGAGGTCTATTTTGTAGTTGGCACAGGGCCTTCAAAATTCACGGGACGGCCATGTCTAACATGGTATTAGAACGAGTCTGATCCTCAGGCATAGGTGGCTACGTTTAGCCGCCTCCTTTAAACCACCCGTCAAACCCTAATTGCCGCTATAATAATAATAATAATAATAATAATAATAAAAGAGCCTAACGACTATCCCAAAAATCTCTATCCATATTTTTTGATTAAAAAACAAGTTTTCGCTAATATGTTTTTTTTTCTTTGTTTGCTTTGCTTGCAGTTTAAAGATTTGTTTTCGCATGTTAGCGATTTTTTTCAAAAACAAATTATTTTTGGTTTAATGCTTTTATTACATGTTCATGTTGGTTGTTGTGTGAAGATGAGTCTCCGCTTGCTGTTGGATGTCTTGATCAACAATTTATTATTGCTTTAATGTTTTTAGTTTTTTTGATCAATTCGAGCTTTCATGATTTTATCGTTCGGATTGTTTGAGAGAGTATTAGAGGATATATTACTAAGCTCAAGCTCGATTTATGAGCTTAAAGTTCACTATAGTTTTAGAGCATGTGCGTTACAAATAGTCGATCAATAAAATATAAATATAATACTCACGAAGAATCATGTAATCTAACGATAATACCACTCGTCTTATTTTCATTTGATAAAACAAATGACTCACAATTTCACCATCCGATAATTTTCATCACATTTTTCAATAGAGAAGTAAAAAAAAGATTTGTAGGAAAATAAATCACTCGTCATTATATAACGAGTCTGTAAATACTTGCATAGTCATTTTAGTTTCATTTGGTAGGACCGAATGAATTGTCAAATAGATAAAATAAATGACAACATGAATAAATGATGTAAAGTAATGATTTATTACCGTTATTAATCATATTTGGCTGGTATGATAGAACGGGATGAAATCGATAAGAAAAATACTAAGATTCCTCATTGGTAATAGATAGTTTATTTAATGTACTTAGTTAATGATCATTTTTTATATAATTTTGATTATATTATAAGAGAAATGAAAAAAAAGAGGCTATAAGGAATGAAAACGATAGTTTTTGATGTAATATGTCATTTTTTATAATGAATCATCACATTGTATAATTGTAAACAAATTATTTCATTCCATCGTAATAATAGGTTTTCACTCTCACTTTGATTACAACATACTAGTCATTTTGTGTCATTACGAAATAATTTGTTCATTTTTGATATATGAACCAATCTGATTGTCTTTTAAGTGAGTAAATATGTAATATTATTGATACACAACATAATTGTATTACTTTCTTTAAACTTATTTCATTACTTGATATTGATGCTTTGACATGAAAATGGTAGAATTTCATGGAAATTGTTTATTTTGGCATTTTTTGAATTAATTAATGACGTAGGGTATATTTTTTGGGTTGGTTATTTGTACCCTTTAAAAAGCCATTGATACCCCCCTTCGTACTCCCCTGTCTTTTCGGTTTTTTTATTTTGTTTATGTTATAAAACTGTAAAATGCAGAATTTGGAATGAAAATAATAAAGATTAACAAGTCAAAAGTGTTAAACTGTTAAAAAATACGGAACATAAACTGATAAAAAACTGTGTTGCACTGTAAACAGGAAGACAAAAGATATCAAAAGTACGGAACATTTGTACTTTCGGTGGGCCAGGGGGTACCAATAGTAGCACCCATATTTTTTTTCTAGTGCAATAATGGTGTTGTGTTGCTTTTGGTTTGGTCAATAACTTTTGTTTTATTTGTATCTTTGTTTGTGTTTCTCTGGTGCGTGTGAGCCCTATCTTTTACTGTATTATTTTTGTTGGAAATTTGAGGTGTCATTGTTTAAGTTGTTTGATTTTTTTTGGAAAGATAATGTATTACTAAAAGCAAGGTCGCAAAAATCGTAAAGGGTATTCGGGTGGTCGATTTTTTTTAGATTGTAATCAGTTTAGACGGGGTTAATCGGATTGGCATTTCTGACAAGTTTTGGATTTTCCCGGCGAGTTTTTGGGTATTTTCGGCAATATTTAAAAGAAACAAATTGTAATAGATATAAACGGCTTCTAAAAGTGATTAAAACAAGTTTACGGTAAGTTTTGGGCATTTCCGACAGGTTTGACACCGATTTACACAAATAAAAAAAGTTGGTGGTCCAGTAACGTCTAAGAGGCGATTAATCAATCTTATAGGCTTTTTTTTCAACACTGACTAAAAGTACAAACAAAAATAATTTATTATATCAACAAGATATATTAAATATAATAGTAAAGAAGATGATACGTAGTTGAGAGTCGATGCATTAGAAACATAGACCTCTTCTTATCTGTTTGGGACTTCATCCTGTTTTGTGCCTTTTTGAGGTTGAACTTTAGAAGCCGAATGGTGTGTTCTCTACCCTGCAAGGTTCTGTCAACAGCTACCACGTCTTTAACTGCGCTTGCAACTTTATAAACAAGGACTTCCAAAATAAGCCCATGAAAATCTTGTCCGTGTCACTTACAATGGAATTAGGCAGACCATGTAATTTGTAAATGTTATCTAAGAACAACCGAGCCACTTGAGAAGCATTATAAGGATGAGCCGAAGGTAAGAAGTGGGCTTGCTTTCATAACTTGTCCACCACCATTAGAATGATACTTTTTCCTTGCTAAAGCGGCAATCATTGATTACCACATTCTGCAATTTCGGGCACCCAAATGACAGCTCCACAAGTCCTGCATCTGATTCTCCCGCAAGACCTAGAGACAGATATCTCAAATTACAACCAAACATCCCTATATAACTCAAATCTATGTCGCTCAATCCTCCAAGCTTCTGAAAGCAAATTCTAAGCCGTACTGACTTAGATTTTCTAATCCTTCGTTACTAATGAAAGCTGTATAAAGAACTTCCAAGTTGGGACAATTCTCAATCAACTAATGTTGGTAGTTCCTACCATATACAAATTGGGTATCCAGTTGCGTTATTAGATGTGCAAAAGGAAGAACAATGTCTTTTTGCCCCATGTGATTCAGCGCCAATCACATTCTTGCATTAAAACTTTTTAAAGCGGGTTTGCATAATAGGTTCTATGAGAAGATGTACATTGTAAGGTTATAACTTAGGATATTGATATTGATGTTGGAAAATCAATTTTTGTTACAGGCGTATCGGTTGGAAGTCTGAGTTCTATGAGAATATTAGACGGTATAATATTCTTGAATGAGTCTGAGTTCTTGCAGTTGATTGATTGTTCTTGATATTCTTTATAGCTCATGCGCAAGCTTTTATATTGCCTTAATCACCAAAGACGAGTTAGGCGCACTTGGTAAGAGTGCTAGATGCAAAGACAAGAAATCATAATTGTTGAGGGATAATTATGCAACGTATACAACATGTAGCAGTGTTTTCAACTGGAAATACGGTGTATAGAAATGGACAGTACTCTGTATATGAATGGAGACGCAATAATACTGTCAAAAGCTACCAAGCATCAACATTTTTCGTTAAGCGAAAAAGCGGTCACTAAAGACAATTCACCAAATGATTTTGTTCAAATTCAAAGTTAACATCAAATTACACAAAATTAAAGGTGATCAAAGACTAGTAAATTAAAGAACATCAGATCTTGCAAAACCTTATCCGTCTATCAGTCCTTATATGCATCGATCAGTAATTTATCAAACAATCTGCTTAAAATTTGGTTGATCCTCTTCCAAAAGATAACGACAGTGACGAGGCATACCCTGAACCTGAAAGTACCTTAGAGAAGGTACATTACACCTAAAGACGTCAAACGCTTCCTTGCTAAAGGGACAATCATTGATTACCAAGTTCTGCAATTTCGGGCACCCAAATGACAGCTCCACAAGTCCTGCATCTGATTCCCCCGCATAGCCTAGAGACAGGTATCTCAAATTACAACCAAACTTCCCTATATAACTCAAACCTATGTCGCTCAATCCTCCAAGCTCCTGAAAGCAAATACTAAGCCGCTCAAGTTTGTTGCAACCAATTAGTAGAGATCGGATCCCATTGTCTATTGAATCTTTCATGCGTACACCTTGGTTACCTAATACCATACTCAAATCAGAGAGCTTTGTCAAATTAATTCCTATATGCACCATAGCTTCAAAAGTGATGCAAGACAAATTGATATGTAAACATTCCAATTGACTACATCCTAGTGCCAGCGCAAATAAACCTTTCTCTGTTAGCATTGTTCTATTCATTACATAAAGCTTGCGCAAGTTTTCGCAGTACTGACTTAGATGTTTCATTCCTTCGTTACTAATGGAAGCCGTAAAAAGAACTTCCAAGTTGGGACAATTCTCAATCAACGAATGTTGGTGGTGGTGGTGGCGATGGTGCCTCCTATCATATACAAATTGGGTATTCAGTTGCGTATCCAGTTGCGTTATTAGATGTGCAAAAGGAAGAACAATGTCTTTTTGCCCCATGTGATTCAGCGCCAAATACTTCAGGTTCGGTGGAAATTTAAAATCTTTGTATTTAGCTCGTTGGGCACGAAAATGAAGAATAGGATTCATACCCAAAGCATTATTACCAAACTGATTCATACCAATACCAGCATGATCAAAAGGATCATTAACGAAATGATTTATACCAATATGATTAATAGGATTATTATCACCAAATCTACCACCACCAAAATCTTCTAACTTAACAGCATAGCTAAAGAACTCGACAAGCTCGATAAAATCATAGTGGTCGCTTATCTTGACAGATACTAAACTCTGGCTGCAATTTTTTGCAACAAGTGCAAGATCTTTAACATCAAATTTAGTAAGACCCGCCCTATAAAAATTCATTGATTCAATGCTAGAATTATGCAAAGCTAATTCATATAACCATTCCCCATCTTTCTCACTAATCGAGCTATTTTCTAAACTCAAAATTCTCAAATCAGTACAATACTTACCAATATATAGTAACCCATCAGTCGAAAACCCTGAACACGAATCAATCTCCAAGACCCTTAGCGTTTCACCACGAGTTCTAGCCACGAGCTCAAGATCCGAATCATGGACATCCAGATTTTGAAAACGAACCACTTTCAAACGTTTAAACGATGTAGCGATATCTTGAACCCATGGAGTGAGATTATGATCCCAGTTGCATGGACTTGACGTTAAATCCACAATATGTGGAGTTCCTGCTAGGGTTAACGACTCTATAAAGGGAAACCTTTGACGACACCTTAACGGTGTAGCATAACACAAGTGGACAGTTACGTGCTCACGTGTCTTAGCGTCAACATCATAACACGTACGAGAAACCAAAGAAAACGAGTTCTTGTCACTGGCGTCGTGAATATAATGCACAACGCAGTCGAACACAGTGTCCATCTTCACCTTATATCTTGTAATCAATAAGGACAAACTCAAAACGGTTCAGGTTTACAAATGAAAACAAGGTTTTTAATGAATGTTGTCGTGTGTGTTTCGAAAGGAAAGATTTAGTTGTGAAGATAGGCAACAAGATTTGATCAGATGTCTTCTTTTGTGGTTTATTATTTTGCATTTCCTATAAATAACTAAATATGTCACCATCGTTAAAAAACACTTATCAATAACATTTTCAAAGTACTTTAGTTAGTCAATGCTTGCATTTTATTAGGAATATTATTTATTTTTGTTAAAATCGTAATAATACCACTTGTCTTAATTTCATTTGATAAAACAAATGACCTACAATGAGCGAGTGAAATCGATAAGAAAAAAACTAAAATTCGTTATTGATAATAAGAAGTTTATTTGATGTTTTAGTTAATGATGTACTTTTATGTAATTTTGATTATATTATTACAAGATGAAATGAAAAAAAAGGCCGTAAGGAATGAAAACAATAATTTTTTATGTAATATATCATTCTTTATAATTTTTTTATTCCATTGTAATAATATTTTTTATTTTCACTTTAATTAGAACGTATCAAACACTATTTGTTATTGCAAAATTATTTGTTCACTTTTGATACATAAACCAATCTAATTGTCTTTAAGTGAGTAAATATGTAATATTATTACTGCACAACTTAATTGTATTACTTTATCATGAAGATGATAGAATTTCATGGAAATAATTTATTTTGCCATTTTCTGAATTAATTAATGAGGTAGGGTATATTTTTTTCATAGTACAATAATGGTGTTGTGTTGCTTTTGGTTTGGTCAATCACTTTTGTTTTATTTGTATTTTGTTTCTGTTTCTCTATCTTTCATTATTTTGGTGGAAATTTGAGGTGTCATTGTTTAATTTGTTCAAATATTTTTTTTAAAGGCAATGCCTCACTAAAAGCAAGGTTCCAAAAATCATAAAGCGACAGTGAGGCGGTCGATTTTTTTATCTTGTGATCGGTTTAGGTGAAATTAATCGAATTAGCATTTTTAGCAGGTTTTTGATATTTTTGGCGAAATTTAGGTATTTCCGGTGAGTTTTTGAGTATTTTTGACAATATAAAAAAAACATGTATTCCTTCCGTTTCATATTAAATGTCCATTTTGACTTTTTAAAGTCTTTCTTTTTCAACTTTGACCTTAAATATTTTTGTTTGTGTCATATAATACTTGAAGTAAAATATATGAATAGATTGAGTTTTAAATGTATTTTCATTTGGTATAATTTTCATCAAGTATTAAATAACACACACAAAATTATTTAAGGTCAAAGTTGAAAAAGAAAAAACTGCAAAAGTCAAAACTGGACATTTAATATGGGACGGAGGTAGTAATGATTAATAACAACTACTAAAAGTGATTAAAAAATTTACAGTGAGTTTTGAGTATTTCCGGCAAGTTTGACCACCATTGATCGTTGTTGACCGTCTTTGACCGTCTTTGACCACGGTTGACAGATTTGTTCAACCAGTTTACACAAATCTAGAAAGTTGATGGTCCAGTAACACCTAGATGACGATTAATCGGCCTTATAGACTTTTTTTGTAACACTGACTAAAAGTACAAACAAAAGTAATGTATTTTATCAACAAAATAGATTAAATATAATAGATTATAGGTTACCTCCTAACCCACACTTACCCTAATAAACCACACATATGATGTGTACCGAAGTCAATGTCACAAAACCTTATGTTATTTTCAATTATGTTAGTCAGTATGTTTAGCTTGGTGTCAAGGAGTGGTTCCTAAAATAAAGGAGTGGTGTTCCATGATCTCTTCCATGTCAGTAGTGGTTTCCTTTATATGTATTCCTTTTGGATTATTAATGGGTATTCATAAAATTATACCAAATCCTCTTCCTTAATTTCTCTTTGTTTCCTTCTTAAATTCTGGCTATTGAATCTGATTAATCGGACCACATTAGTGGTATCAGAGCAGTCGTGGTCCAATGGAAACCCGTAACAAGAAAACGCTCGAGCAGTTCCAGCAAGAGACGCACGATCAATTCACAAAGGTTAACGACATGTTCCAGCAGTTAATGAACGAATTCCAGACCATCAAGCATGAACGGCACGACAGTGCGTCTGGTTCACATAACAAGCTCATCCTCTCGGGTGATAAGGCCAAACCGTACCTCAAGCTTCAGTTTCCTCGTTTCAGCGGAGGAGATCCCACTGGTTGGTTGTACCAGGCCTCCCAGTTCTTTGAATTTCAGAGTGTTGCTCCAGAGGAACATGTCGATGTGGCTTCGATGCATCTCGACGGTATTGCCCTACAATGGCACCGTTGGTTCACAAAACTTAAAGGACCAATAACTTGGGCAGAGTTTTCTCAGGCGTTGTTGGCACGCTTTGGACCGACGGACTATGAAAATCCGGCCGAAGCTCTTTCCCGACTAAAACATACGACAACGGTAGCACAATATCAGGAGTCATTCGAGAAGTTGTCTCATCAGGTGGATGGACTTCCCGAGGAATTTTTAATGGCATGTTATATCGGGGGCCTCAAGGATGAAGTCAGATTGGAAGTCAAAATGAAGAAGCCTCGATCCCTTATAGATGCCATAGGGTTGTCAAGAATGACAGAAGAGAAATTGGGCCTCGCTAGAAAACAGTCCCAGCCCGTCCGTTTCTCCACCACTTCTTCTGTGGGCCGTTTAACTCCCACCGATTCAGCTGGGATATTAGGCCCAGGCCCAACCACCACTTTAGCTTTACCTAGCCCTCATACTCGCAAAATCTCAAACATATAAGCTAAAGCACGTCGCGAGAAGGGTTTGTGTTACTATTGCGATGAAAAGTACTTACCAGACCATCGATGCATTCAACCTCAATTCTTCATGATACACGATGTTGGGGAAGATGAAGAAACGCCTCCGGCCACCGAGTCAGCAGCCACCGATTACAGTGAACCCCAGGCCGAAGTCTCCTTCCACACAATTACAGGTATTATTCATCCTCAAACGTCACGGTTGCCCGACAAGATTAAGAACAAAGATGTAGTGGTCCTCATTGATGGAGGTAGTACCCATAACTTCATTGACCAGGCATTGGTCGACCGATTTGGCCTCATTATTGACAGGGAGATCACTTTTGAGGTTATAGTGGGAAATCGGGAAAAGGTACTTTGCCCAGGCCGTGTTAAAGAACTTTCACTCATTATACAAGGGTATACTATTTCGACAGACTTTTGGGTCTTACCTGTAGCCGCTTGCTCTGTTGTTTTGGGGGTTCAGTGGCTCAAGACTTTGGGTCCGGTGGAAATAGACTATGAGAAACTCACAATGGGGTTCAAGTTAGCTGGTGCAACACATACCCTTCAGGGACTCAAGGCCACCGAACTACAAGCGGTACCTGACCATGAACTAGTAGCCTTGCAGGGGTTAGCTTATCTCTTACAGATTGAGCCTTGTGGTATGACCGAGCCGACGGGTCACGTTCCTTGTTTGGCCATCCAGGAATTACTACATCAGTACGATCGAGTTTTTCAGGATCCCCGGGGTCTTCCGCCGATTCGTTCCCAAGACCACCAAATACCTTTATTGCCTAATGCCCGTCCGGTGAGCTCTCGTCCTTACCGCCAGCCTTATTACCAGAAATCAGAAATTGAGAAACAAGTACGGGAATTGCTTCACCAAGGTTTAATCAGACCTAGCCATAGTCCGTTCGCATCACCGGTGTTACTAGTTAAAAAAAGTGACGGGACTTGGCGATTCTGTGTAGATTATCGGGCCTTGAATGATATAACAATCAAAGATAAGTATCCAATTCCGGTCATTGACGAGCTTCTGGATGAATTATATGGCGCCACTATTTATTCAAAATTGGACCTTCGATCCGGATACCATCAGATACGGGTACGTGAGCAAGATATTTGTAAAACAGCTTTCCGGACTCATGAAGGGCATTATGAGTTTGTAGTGATGCCTTTCGGGCTTACGAACGCGCCGGCAACCTTCCAGAGTTTAATGAATGACCTCTTCCGGCCCCACTTACGTAAGTTTGTACTTGTGTTTTTCGATGATATATTGGTCTATTCAAAAAACTTAGATGATCACTTGCAACATTTGTCTACTGTTTTGGAGATTTTGGCTACAAACAGGCTTTATGCCAAAATAACCAAGTGTTGTTTTGGGGTATCCAAAGTCAATTATTTGGGCCATGTCATCTCCTCTTCTGGGGTGGCAGTTGACCAATCCAAGGTCCAAGCTGTGTTAGATTGGCCAACCCCGAAAAATGCTAAAGGGGTACGTGGGTTTTTAGGCCTTGCGGGGTATTATCGGAAGTTTATTAAACATTTTGGTACCATGGCAGCCCCCCTTCATAAATTGGTGGGAAAAACGCCCTTTATTTGGGATTCAGTAACCGAAAAAGCCTTTCTACAACTCAAGCAATCTCTCACGACCACTCCAACCTTGGGGTTACCGGATTGGACTAAGTCTTTTACTGTGGAATGTGATGCTAGTGGGGTGGGTATTGGGGCCATCCTTACTCAGCAGGGTCGCCCAATCGCGTATTATAGTGCCCCATTAAAAGGGTCCATGTTGGCATGGTCCACTTATGAAAAAGAAATGCTGGCAATAGTCAAGGCAGTCAGGAAATGGAGATCGTATTTGTTAGGGCAGCCTTTTGTGGTCAAGACGGACCACATTAGCCTCAAGTATTTATTGGATCAGCGAGTTTCCACACCGGCCCAAGCTCGATGGCTTCCGAAGCTAATGGGCTATGATTTCCGGGTCGAGTATAAAAAGGGGGTGACTAATAGAGGGGCAGATGCGTTATCGAGACAACCCGAGTTTAGTTTCTTGGCCGTTTCACATGTTACAGCGGGCTGGTGGGCAGAGTTGCAACAGGAAGTAAAGCGGGATACTTACTATCATAATTTACCGGGGTGTTTTCCTACAAAGTCAGATCTCACTTGGTGCAACGGGACGGGGTTTGGTTTCGTGGGGATGTGATTTTGTTGAGCCCAACCTCATCTCTTATTTCTAAAGTATTGCACCATTGTCATGCTTCTCCTGAAGGAGGACATTTTGGATTCCACAAGACTTTGGCTCGGGTAAAGGAGAGTTTTTGGTGGTCCGGGATCAAAGAAGGGGTGAAAAGGTTTATTCAAGATTGTCATATATGTCAAAGATTCAAAACAGAAAGTTGCCGACCCGCTGGTTTGCTCCAACCGCTGCCGATTCCGTCTCGAATTTGGGAAGACATCAGTATGGATTTTATAGAAGGGCTGCCTCCTTCTAACGGGTTCACTACCATCATGGTAGTTGTTGACCTCCTATCTAAGTATGCTCATTTTGTGCTGATCCGACACCCATTTACTGCAACTACGATCGCTAAAGAGTTTGTATCACATGTTGTCAAGTTGCATGGCATTCCTTCCATAATAGTAAGTGACCGAGATAAAGTTTTTATTAGTTCATTATGGCAAGCACTTTTTAAACTACAGGGAACGGAATTATGTTTGAGTTCTAGCTACCATCCCCAAACGGATGGTCAAACGGAAGTAGTCAACCGAACCCTTGAGCAGTATCTTCGTTGTTTTGCGGGAGACCGACCAAAAAAATAGGCAGATTGGCTCTCATGGGCAGAATTTAGTTATAACACATCAGTTCATTCGGCTACCAAAATGACCCCTTTCGAAGTTGTGTATGGCCGCCCACCTCCTCGGGTTCTTACGTATGTTCCGGGAACTTCTAAAGTTCAAGCTGTTGAGGAGTTTTTGATTGATCGGGACAAGTTATTGCGTGACTTACGTTCCAATTTGTTGGTAGCTAGGCACCGAATGAAGTCTAAAGCTGATTCAAAGAGACGTGAAGTGGAGTTTTCTGTGGGAGACATGATTTATTTGAAGCTCCAACCGTACAGGCAGTCGACAGTAGCAGTCCGTTTATCGGCTAAGGTAGGCCCTAAGTTTTTTGGTCCATATAAAATTATTGAACGTGTGGGGCCTGTTGCGTATCGGTTAGAGCTTCCACCCAAGGCCCTTATCCATAATGTGTTCCATGTGAGCTTACTAAAAGAATGCAAAGGTGATCCTCCCATTCCAGATTCATCTGAAGCCAGTCCAGCGGTCCAGCCGCCAACCGGGCCACAACCTGAGGCTGTCTTGGAGGAAAGGGTGGTAAAAAAGGGCAAGTATAGGCCCAAGACGGAAGTTTTGGTTAAATGGAAGGGATTTCCTCGCGAAGATGCTACTTGGGAGACTAAATGGCGTTTTCAGAAGGCGTATCCCGACTTTCACCTTGATGACAAGGCGAATTCAAGCGGTGGGGATTGATGTGTACCGAAGTCAATGTCACAAAACCTTATGTTATCAATTATGTTAGTCAGTATGTTTAGCTTGGTGTCAAGGAGTTGTTCCTAAAATAAAGGAGTGGTGATCCATGATCTCCTCCATGTGAGTAGTGGTTTCCTTTATATGTATTCCTTTTGGATTATTAATGGGTATTCAGAAAATTGTCCCAAATCCTCAACCTTAATTTCTCTCTGCTTCCTTCTTAAATTCTGGCTATTGAATCTGATTGATCGGACCACATTAACATACAACACAAAGAAAAAAAATACATTATAACGTGGTTGGTGATCTTGGCGCTGGTACATATGGCGCGAGGTTCGATGTGGAGTTCGAATTACCCGTCGGCGTTATCCCTTGGTGCAAGAGGTTATAAAGTCTTGCACCGAGCTCTTTAATGAACGTAAGTGTGTTGATATAGTTTATAAAATGTGAGCATCTAGTTTGTTTTTCTCACGGGCTTTGACAATCCTGTATGTAGCGTTCGCCTCTCTTTCAAGTCGAATTTCTTATAGTAGATTCATAATCAATGAAATCCGATATACAAAAAGATTCTGAAACAAAACCGTATTAGATAATATTATAGGTGAATTCGTGCCCAAAATCATAAAAATGATGGCTATTTTTTTTAAAGATTTGGGCACCCCTCCCTTTTTTTTGTATTTTTTTTGTTTACCTGAGTTTCTGACTCAACATTGCGAGCCGACTAATTCCTTGGCGACTACTCTTTTGTATAGCCCAGAGTCGGCGCAGGTGAACCTTCGTGACATAATGGGCACATGTTTTCTTTTAAATGAAGAACATGACAATTGTTTTTTTTTTTAATCTTATAGATAAAATATAGTAATCTATTTAAATATAAATGCGGTGTTAGGTTTAGGGATTGTTTTCGGTTTTGGGGTTTTTCTAAAATAATTCGTATAACATGAGTACGTTAGCATGTGTCTATTTGAGCTCGTCCTCGTTTAAGCCCCCGAGCCCGTTCGGGCCCAAACCTGTTTGCCACCTCAGATAGTATGAACACCAAACACAAAAAAAAACATCTAAGGATATGTCAAAGTTAAGAAAGATTTCAAGATCTGTAGCTAGAGTTACAAGAAATATACATGCAAATCGAAAAAGTTGGTAATCCAATACAACGAGGTTTTTAACCTAAGCTCCGCTGCGGAGCGCGAGGTTTTACGTTAAGACCATTATAGAATTGCTTATACACTAAACAACTGCTTATATACTAATTTCTAGTTCCGAAAAGTTCGAATGAAGGCCCTACATAACTGTTAGGATCCATGGAGCTACATTAGGATCAATGGAACTGCATTGCTTCCTATAGTTGGTGCATAACTGTCCCAACTGATCCACTTACAACGATACCTTTTTCAAACACATGAAATGATATCTAGAGATATGTCACATGTTACGGCTTCTGATCATTCATCTGCAATAAACATGGCGACTTTTGTCATGAAACAGATTATGACACCACTTTTCTAGTTAAAACGTTGGCAACCAAACAACCTAAAATTATACATAAAGTGGGTTGTTTTTGGACAGTTGGTACTACCTGGTGTCACGAAACATTTGCAGGGCCTTCCTGTTTGTGTCACACGTTTTCAGGCCCTTGTAGTGTAGTCGCAGCTCGTCTCCTAGAGTCACACATTTTTTAGATAGAACACATTTATTTCTTGTAATTTGACTCAAACGTTCTTTGAAAAATCTTGCACACGCTTGTAAAAATCACAACCACAATTAAACACTAAAAAGTTGAGCCTAAACAAATTTCCAAATACTGAATTAAATTTCGAAATGCATTTTTAAGATGAAACTAAATTACCAATTTAACTAAGAGCAATATATAACTAAGCTCGAACTTGATCCATACTCAAATTATGAATCTGGATGAAGTAAAGCCACAACAGGCATTATCTTGAGTACATTTACTTTTTCTAGATCAATTTTTTGTTATTTTCCTTTTGAGTTGACGTAAAAAAGTGTGTCTCTTACTTTGCTACTTTTCTTCTTTTCAAGGATGCTGTTCTCTTGGCTACCATTGTATTCACGTCCGGTGACCATCCTTATGAGACGCTTAACAAATTTGTATGGTTGGTTACAAGGTGGTATATCTTTGCTCTAACTGGGGACTACTCGGGGTATGTGCAGTTTGTGTTAAACAGATGCTTCCTTCTTTGAATTTTATCCACCAATTAATTCGTTATTTTGCTTATTGTTTTTAGGTTGTTTTCGTGCTTCTCACCACTTCTCATCAACTAATGGGACGGAATGGCTTCATCATTTTTACCGTTTAGATATGTTGTAAATCTTTATAGGCTCGCTTTTAGAAATGATATGCTCGCCATTTTCCATGCTCCCGCGACTATAGTTTTTGGTCGCTTGGATGGTGTTGATAGTGTCATTACTTCCTCATGTGTTGATCGGGCATTTTCAGTTCAGAAACTTTTTACTTTTTTCTCACTGGACTCTGATAATGCTAAACCGAATAGGTGCTTGTGCTGCGTTAGTGGGTGTTGAGATTATTATGCTCTCCACATTGATTTTGTTTATCAGATTACTCACTTTATATGTCGAATATAATTTTTATTTGCTGACTTTCGTTTATTCTTAATAAACAAATCAAGGAATTATATTCGACATCATAAACATAATCTGTAATACCAATGTGCTGAGATATAATAAGTCTCAAAACCAACTAACGCGCAAAAGCAACTTTTCGGTTTAGCTTTATCCGAGTCAAGTTGAGGAAAAAGTTTTCATCAACTGAAAGCCGCGATCAACACCAGACGGAAGTAATGACACTATCAAACACCATCCAAGCGACAAATAACTGTCAGCCGGAAGCAGGGAAAACGTGGCGAGCAATTACCATTTCTAAAAAGCTGAGCCTATAAAAGATTTAAACCCCATCTAACCGGTAAAAATGATGCAAGCCATCCCATGACGGCAGTGGTGAGTTGATGAGGAGTGGTGTTAAGCACGAATACAATCTAAAAACAATAGCAAAAATAACAAACTAATTGGTGATAAAATTCAAAAAGCAAGCATCTGTTAACATAAAACTGCACATCCCGAGTTGTCCGTTTAGGCAAATGATATACCACACTGTGTAACAACATACAAATTTGTTTGAGCGTTCTATATGGTGGTCACCGGACGTGATTACAATGGTAGCATGAGGACAAGTAGCAGCAGCCTTGAAATGAAGGAAAAGTAGCAAAGTAAGAGACACGCTTTTTTTACTGTCAACTCAAATGGAAAATAACAAAAAATTGATGCTAGAAAAAGTAAATGTACCAAGATATGCCTTTGTGGCTTTACTTCCTCAAGAAATAACAAAATAAGATATATAGCATGAGCGAGCCCAAAAGTACAGAGGCTTGCTTTATCTGTGAAAAAACATGTTAAAAATATTCAATAACATAACAGAATCAAATGATATGAACACCAACCGAAATCATAATATTAGAAGATTCAAAAACAGGGAAGACACGATATAAACTTACATAAAAGATTGTAGAGCACCAAGCATCATCAAGGGAAGAAAAGATGACTGTGAAAAGAAGTTCTAAAACATCTGAACCAGTGGGTTCTGGCAAGCATTTCTAGCAACTGCTCCACGGCGAGGCGCAAAATGCGCTGTAACAGCCCCCCTTACTACTGTAGTAAGGGCCAAACGTTCAGCACATGGGGCATAAGCTGTAGGAGTAGGAAAAGCTGCAAGCGCCCACACAACCTAATAAGAATGGCAACAAAACAATTAATAACAAGTTAGGTTATTAATATTCTAAACAAAAACAAACCATGGTGAAGCATATGTGACTTTCACATACGTAGAATGAATGCACCTAACCAGAGAGTGGAGAAGCAACAACGAGAGCCGGTTCAGGATCTTTCAGGTAGGTCATCAGCCGAAGACTAGGAGGGTCCCATGACAATAGTAGCAACTTTGAATGTGAAAAGTTGATCAAAGGTGAGATTGTATTTTTCACCTCTTAACTGAAAATAGAAAAAACAGTTAAAAAGAAAAGAGATTTTACCAGATACGCTTATTTTGTTGGCTTCAGATGCTCAAGTGCAACAAAAAGCACATACAATATGTCCGGCCAAAGGTGTACCAGTTTCAATATTTAACTAAACTAACAAAAAAACGCATGTTAAAATTCCAACAGAAAAACACAAATTTCCAGCACAAGACACTAACAACAAGCATGAAAACATATAAATCAGGCATAAAAACACAGAAATGAGGTATGATAACACTAATATCAGAAATAACAACACTAATATCAGGAATAACAACACTAATATCAGCAAGACAACACTAAAATCAGACGTAAAAACACTTGAATGAGACATGATTACACTAAAATCGAGCATAACAAGACTAATATCAAGCACGACAACACTCCAATCAGCAGAACACTTAAATTGTGCATACCAACACTTAAATGAAACACTTAAATGAGGCATGATAACACTAAACTCAAGCAGATCAACAGTTAAAACAGGCAGAACAACACTTAAATCAGGCATGATGTCACTAAAATCAGGCATAACAATAATAGCAGCGTGATAACACTAATATCAGCAGGACAACACTTAAATCAGGTGTGACAACAATAATACCGCTATGATAACACTACAATCTAGCATCACCAACAAAAAAAAGGAAATGTAAATCATGGAAAATTCTAGCATAAGAAATTTTTTAGAAGCGCATTAAGAAAACACTAAATTCTAGCATCAGCACCTGATAAAAGTATAAAAATAAAAAGAAAAACACTAGTCTAATCTTGCACAACAACACTGAAAACCAACATAAACGTTAAACTTAACAACTGATAAAAAGAAAAGTACAAGAATAAGAATGTATTTAGTAGAAAAGCGTTTGTTTTTTTTTAAATAGACCCAAAACGGAAGGTTTTGTGGGCAATGTTTTGAAAACCGGGTCTCTAATCGACCAGGTCGAGTCATCGGGTCACCGGGTTCAACCGGTTTGACCGCCTTTCAAAAAAAAAAAAGATAATAATATTTGCAATAATACAAAAAATTATATATATAAATTATGAATATACCTTATATTTAGCCTAAAAACGATTTACTATCAAATATAACATGAACAATATAAAATTCGTCGCACAATAAGTATAAAAATACTTACTTTATTTATATAAAAAACATTGAAAAGTAACCAAAACCCGGCCAGGGTCAAACGGGTCTTTGAGAACGGGTTGACCCGAGGTTCCTCCTTAAACCCGGCGGTGTCAAACCGGGTTTCGAAAAATATAAAAACCGGTTTAATTTGACCTCTTTTTTTGACCGGAACCGGTTCAACCGGTTGACCCAGGGGTCGAACCGGATTTCAAAACATTGGTTTTGGGTTACAAAGGAAACATCAAAAAATGTGTTTTGGAATTTCACTTGTTAGATTAAAAAATGCAGATTTTCAAACTACTAAAAGATTTTCTTTTTGAAAAATTTGATTTTGAAAGCAAATCTTTGTTTTTACTTTTACTTGTTTTGTAAAAAAAAGTTTTAACAAAACGCATCTTAGCGTTGTTGGTGTGTTTTGTATAGGTTTAAAAGTGGAAATGGAGAAGAAAAGTTAGAGAGAGAGGTAAAAAAACATTGAAAGAAAAAAATAAGTCATATGTGGTGTTGTTAACTTGTTATTGGTTAAAGAAAAGTAGGTGTGATATTTCAATTATAAATAGAAAAATAAAACAACTTTTATTTATTCTACATTTATTTACTCTACTTTATTTTATCATACAGTGATGTCAAAAGAAGATAACTCTTGTAAATAATAAGACACAAAATGTTTTCCTTCACCATAGTTTAAAAGTGGAAATGGAGAAGAAAAAGTAAACCAGAGAGAATAATAAAATAAGGCATGCTGAAATATTTAGGTAGGTGTAGTAATAAAGGGAGTTAGGTGACTAAATGTGAGTTTTAAAGTGATTCATGTTCCCCGTTAAGGTGGGGTACTAAATGTAACACTCCTTTTACTTTATTATTAAAATTAAACAATAACAAAATAAATAAAGTAGTCATAAACACATATGTCTACATGTAGTGTGGCTTGGTCATGTCATAAAATCTTGTACATAAGACACAAAACGTTTTGCTTCACCATTAGTATTAACTTTAGTTGAAAATACAAACACTTATTAAGAATGACTATACAACCTGCACATAACTAGTAAAAAATTTTGAAGACACAACTTTTTTAGGTTGTGCGGAGTAACAACGTAACTCACCATTCA
>BQNB010085780.1:889-18939 GCA_026074375.1 Tanacetum coccineum
CTAGACTTTGGTTATTATGCTATTTCTTACTTAAAGCATAATAAACCTTATTACAAGCTATATTAAACTAAACAAAATAAAGTCTAATAACAAAATATAATAAAACTACATAATCGACACTTTTCCATAAACCTAACAACACTTTTAATGATCCTAACAACCATCCTCCTATTTGCAAGCGTGGAATGCTTTGACTGTTTCAAACAGTTCCTGTTTTCCTCGAACATAGTTTTTAGTTCTTGGATCATATCATATGCCTTGTAGTTTTCAAGTATCCTCTGAAGTTCAGGAGATATACTACCAAGCATAAGACATGCCGCCTCATTTTGCGCATCATTTAATGCTTCATACACATCACGCGCAACTTGAGATGCTATAGGATAAGGAAAAGGGGTTATAGGCTGTTCCAAATGAACTAGTTTCCCTTAAGACCTAAGAATGATTCTTAAGTTTTGGAACCAGTTTGGTCCAGTAAGTTTATCATGTTGGAGAATTGACCTGATAGTCGTATTGTTTGTGTTTTGGACAGCAGCATCCATCTACAAAACAATCAAAGTTCAGAAAATATTAGTATTTTCGATAATTATCTCTTATAAAATTAACTACCCTTGTTTATGTAAAAATAAACAATCAATTTTATCAAGAGTCTAAGAGCATCCACAATAGTGGTTTATAAATAGGTCTAAATAATTTTGAAAAAGGTCCAAGAATTTTTGCTCCATAGTGAGAAACCATTTCATGCTTAGGTGGCATGAAAAGGTCTAGGATTATGAAGAGGTCCAATAAATATTTATCATCATTTTATTATTTTTTTTATATGCTAAATAGTTAATGACATTTAAATGGTAATCGTGGAATTTCTAAAAATATAAACCTCAAGAAGCTTTATCCATAGTGAAAATAGGTTCATAATATTTTTTTATGAATTAATGATATTAGATGATGTGGCATTTTTATAAACCTTTTAATAGGTTCACCATTGTGGATGCCCTAAGATTCAACTCGACGATGTACCATTAATGCAGTTGATCTACTAGAAATGGTATAACTTAAATGGTAATCAACGGGTGATAATTGTCAACATGTGCAACTCTTAGCCATTATGGGGAACAAGGTAATATAATACAGAATTATAATGTCAAGTAGCATGTTTCACCCCATCGTATGCCTCGGGTCGAAGGTCTGACCATACTCGATATAAGTCATCCAGTACAAAATCTGTAATTTTACAGTCTCAGGTCTGACCATACGATTGTTATATTACTTAGTTTTTTAATTCACTTAAGACTGTCTTAGAGTAAAAAAAACTCAAGTGATTCCATACTTGGATGGCAACTGACTTAATTTTAAGGGTATAATTTCCTAAAAACAGTGTTACCAAAATTGTGTATAAGGAATCATGCATACAACCTTATGACACTAGTTAATTTTAAAACCTTTTCATTTTTGTGTTTTTTAAATCTTTCTATAAATCCCTCAATTTTATAAATTTTCATGTCATTTATAAAATTAGGGTTGCCATTTTTACAATATTTCTAAGTATAAGTGATCTTACTACATATAAGGTTAATTCCCCACGGGAAATAATCAAACCCTAGTAACGATTTACGACATACTTAAAATAGTGTTAAAACCGTTTGTGTAAAATTTGTGTATTCTTGCATGTTCCGTCGCGGGTTCCCTTGCGGAAACCAATAAACCCCTACGTTATAGAACGTTTGCAAGAAAATTACAAAATTTACGTATATATTCCATGATTTTGCAAAGTGTATTTATCAATATACACACAATAAGCATCATGTACTTTTAGTCCATATTAATTTTGAAAATCGTTTTTGTATAATTATAAAAATTGCTATAAATATTAAACATGCAAAACATATTAAACAAAATTAATCATGCTAAACTGAAATCAGTTACGCAATTAATTCAACAAGGGTCTTCCCTAATATTGCAATTAATAATTCACATAACAAATTCTCATGCATATATATATATTTAAGCTTAATAAACCATGGGTTACATGCATGTAATTCATGGTTGATAATTTATAACAGGATAAATAAGAAACAAATATCTATAGTAGATCTAAAACGCAAATAAAACAAATAAGCATTTTAGAAAATCATGTAAAATATATCCCTATATATTATTACCTTAATTATGTGACCAATTTTAAGCAAGATTATTTCTATAAATAATTTCTTAAAATATATTTTCACATAAAAGGCAACAAATACACAGATATAGGCGCCATATTTTACATAATATTTACGTTTTTTATGTAATTACCATGCTATATGATTTGGCTCATGATGCTACTGTTGGAAATCATTATCTAAATAACCTAATATTATAAGATTATTAAACGATCTACGCAGCGGATGTAATTCATATAGCATTAATAATTAACACATAAAATATAAATAAGGAAACATACCGTTAGCAATCAAGCTAGTGTCGAACGCAAGCTTCTTTAAGTACACGCACGTGTGTAATAAACGTGCTTACCGAAAGCTACTCCAAGTTACTAAGGTAAGTAACCTCTACGCGATTCATACACTACACGTCTAGTAGTATTACCCGAATGCTAGTTTTTCACCAACGAACAAGTGAACACCAATAAAATAGAAACACAAAAAACCCCAAGGGTTGTTTGTTTATGATCGAATCAAGAAGAAAAGGAAGAGAAGGATGAGAATTATGAGCTCTAGGATCCTCCTTATATAGGGATGAATTTAGGGTTTACCTAAAATACATACCTTGTAGGAAAAGATAGCTCAAAACCCAACCCAAACCCCTCTTGGGTCTCTAGGCCGGTCGAACAAAGTCCCCACCCCTTTGGGGTTGACTTTTTGACTTTTCTAATTATTTATGGTTAATTACATTTAATTACCCATTAATTAAAAAGCCTTATTAGTTAGTTACATCCAACGAACTAATTAACGACCGTTAGTGTTCTTTTGTCAAATCATATATTAATATAAATAATAAATATACAATAGTATTATTATTAACATTAATATAATGATACCTAAACGTATAACGTGTGTGACCCCATTGGCTCACGTATTTCTAGCCATATAAATATAGTATGACATAAGTACAAACCCAACAGTAAGTTAAGGTGTCAAAGTGTTAAGTATTGAATGTATTATGTGGCCTAAATATTATAGAGTGGAACTTGAGGGACCTGAGTTGCCAAAATCATAAATTACCACTAGAACCAACAGGTTTTAGTACTAGAACCACCAGGTTTTAGTACTAAAACCTCCTGGTTTTAGCCTACAGGGACCATTCTTGTCATATTTCCAAAGTTGTTCCAGAAATTAGATAAGTATCCACCTCTTCATTTGTTGACTTCTAAAAATCTCTAGAAAGGTGTAAGTGTGTGTGTGTGTTGGTGTTGACATCAACAAGACAAAAGAAGGAAACAGGTTTTTGCTTAATTTGATAAAAATTGATCAAGAAGGAAGGGTAAATAAGCTTGTAGAAGTCCTTAATTTCATCCCCATATCAAGTAAGTAAAATCCCTAAACTGAAAATTAGGGTTATGCTATGATTTTTAGTAATATAATTAGAAGTAGTTAAATTATGAATCTTACATCCTAATTAGTTGTTATTCAGGTTAATTTCCCCATAGGAAAGGAAAGAGGTTCAAGCTTGGAACTTCATGTAGGATATTTGAAGTAAAATTAAGGTAAGTATATTGACTAATCTTTTTAATGTTATCATAATGTCATTTTGATGAATTAGGATAAATTTAAAGTTTATGAATTAATGTTTTCAAAAAGTATGTAAATGTTAATTAGCTTGGATCCATTGCTAGTAATGTGAATTTTAGCATAATTTGTATGCTTGTAAAGGTATGTGTTAATGTATAATGATGCTCCTTGAAATGTTATGGCTAGTTAATAACTAGTTATAACTAGTTATAACTTGATGAATGTTGATTATGTCATATACTTACTAAGCGTTTTGCTTACGGATAAGTTTGCTAATGTTTGTTGGATCAAGTGGTGTGGATAAAGATAAGGAGAAGAAATAGATTGAAGTTATTAAAGTAGCATTTTGGATCTTGGTAAGTAGAAGACTTTTCTTGGATCAAGGAAGTGTTGAAGTTGAAGCCCCAAGAGTCTTTTCTCTTTTGGTATATTTCTTCTGTTGTTCTTGGGTCTATCTTTATTTTAGAAGTCAAAACAATATGGTCTTCAAGTAATATGTTTATTTTTATGTTGGTCAAGTGAATGTTAAAACCATGTAGTAGTATATTTGATGTGGGAACAAAAAGGGGTGTTTGGTAAACAACCAAACCTACCAGCTTTGAATGTTATGGGTCAAAATATTGTATGGTCAGGTTCTAGAAGTTATAGTAATGTTATTACACTCTTTAGTTAAGAGTGCGCAAGTATGGAGACTATTTATTGTGTAATGGGTCAAGTTGGGATTATGTATTGAATTTTGATCCGTTTGGGTAAAACATGTATTCATGTAGAGTAAGCGTCTAAGTTTTTACATTTTTATGAACTTTATTTTGTTTTATTAGATTCTGGAAAGCTTATTGGGTCTACTTTAAGATAATAAAACTTCCAAGGGTCAATTGGTAATGTAACTTTATCTGTTCGTCAAGGAATAACATAAGTCATTTCCGGTCTTACATTTTTATAAAAGTTTTAATATTTTTGGTCATTTTTGAGTCTAGTAAAGGGGCGTTTCAAATACGTGATGAGCAAGATATTAGGGTTCTATAAGGAATGTTTAGAGCTTGGACCTGGATATTTAACTGGACTTGAAGATGGAGGAGTCACGTAAGGACGTGTGATTCTGAGTCTAGCTACAAGACTCGTTAAATAAACAAAAGCGCTTGTTGGGAGGCAATCCAATTCTTTTAATTTAATGCATTTTAGGAGTGTCTTATGTGTTTTAGTTCTTTATTATTTGTTTTTATATGTTTGAATTATTATTTAATCATGCTTTATTTTGTCTTTAACCTCATCTTAATTGCAATCCATGGTATTTCATAAAAATTGTTAAAGGAAAATTCGGTTTCCAAAGAACCCTTTCAAACATATTAAATAATCTGTTTAGATTAATTCGCGTCTTGTGTCAGTTTCGAGTCATATGATTGTGATAATTAATCTCAGGTGTTATGTAGTATTTTCTATAGAAAATAACTAATAGATTTGCATGCAGAATTTTTTTCCAGAAAAGGAAGAAGAATTTATTTACAATGTGTGGAGACGGCGTCACGTCTCCAACACTTGTATATTTCGCATTTTCTTTAAATTTTTGAAAATTAATTTTGTCTAATTTCCAAAATTTGTAATTTTCTTAAAAACCTACAGAAAACTACGATTATTACATTCATCCTATCTTTACTGCTTTTATAGAGTCTCAACCCTAAAAGTTTCATTGTATATATCATTATCCCGCCGATTTTACGCCAGGTGTAGTTGTTTCTTGTCTTTGATTTACAGGTTATATTTGATGAGAAAAAGCCTAGGAGTTCTTAGGAGTTTCATTGGACGACTCTTGGATGACGATTTAGCCAGTTATCACATGTTTCTTCTACATTATTGAGCAAACCAGGGGAGTACTAGTTTCTTTCGTCTTTTTCTTTTCCCTTTATTCGTTTACGAGTACTTTTAAGAACATTGAAGACAATGTTCAAAATAAGTGTAAGGGGAGGGAGAAATAAACCTTTGAAACTATTCCTTTAATTGTCATTTGTTTTGTCCTTAAAATAATATGTAATATATTGAAACATAGCGTAAACGGTAATTTTGACCCAAATTAAAAAAAATTATGACACACACCGACGAAAACCAAGTATTAATAGCGTCTCATGGATAGGAATTATATGACTAGCACAAAAACCCTACCACTCAAAAATTTCACCCCTAAAATGTGAGGTTCACCTTTAAATCTTTAAGAATTCATGTATCCATTTTTGATACCTAAGATAATGTTAGGATATCATTTCATCACCACAAGACATAAAAATAAGAGAAAAAAACTTAGAGAGATAAAGAACTAGAGAGAGAAAATAAAAGAGAGAAAAAAATGGTTACTTGCACTATGAGAAATGAGAAGCAACACCCTCCTCTAAACTAATGATAGTGGATGGGTATTATACTTAAAATGAGCATGGCCGAAGGGTTTATGTTGGGCCTTAATAGGACGTGACTAGGTTACTAAAGGGCTTTAGCCCGGCACTTAGGCCCAATTAGCTTAAATGAATTTCCGTAAACTACTTTTCCTATACAAGGCTCAGGAAATATAATGACCATCACTTTACATATAAACACGACTAAAAATCTCCCCCTAAGGGGTGGTCATTATACTAATGGCTTCACGTCTTGTGACGTCTTAAATCTTGGAGCCTTGTGTTCTTGAGAATTATTTTGTAGTTCCTTTTGCATGCTTGTGATCTTGGATCTTGATCTTTAACTTGATATTCTTTGACAAAATACTGATATCATGGTCTTTGGCCTTGATTTGTCTTGACTACTAAGATCTCTGAATCTTTATCCTTGAACCTTTATGTCGCCTTGCAATCTTGTGTCTCTACCCTCATGCTCAAGGTCTTGAAAGCTTGCTAACAGTATCCCTCAACATTTTCTTTTAACATGATTACTTGTACCACATCATGGAAGGAGTAGTACTTTATCCACTTGTGAGGTATATCTTTGTTATTGTCAGACAATCTTGTCAAAAATGTTCTTTTGAGGAAGTGCTTGTACATCAAAGATTGCGGAAGACTTTGATAGTTTGAGCTTTCATCATGTATATATCTTTTTCGATTGAGCATGAGGTCTTGAATCTTGACTCCGCTGGAATGAGGTTGTAACGCCGTCACTTATACCTGAAAATTGATGTTAGTAATAAACAACAGATATAGACGAATATGGCTTTATCATTTGTCTTGAGTTCGGTTACATTAACCTCCGGTACCGTGAGGACCGCTTTACAGTATAAATACTGTACATGTGATCAGGTAGATTCAATTTAAAAGAACCTCCTTGACAGGGTTTCCAGCTCAAAGTATTAGATCCTCTAACGTGATTGCATTAGATTCATCGTACTTGCTTGTTCTCATTACCGGAACATCTCAAAGCAGACAACACGGTAAGAGTAAATCAGATAGTTAATATCTTTCTGATTGAGTCGTCAATTCATATACTGGACCAAAATCGATATCCAGTTAACACAAGCTTGATTCGTATAGAATCTCGCAAGTCACCTACCAAGAGCTTGTTTGATGTTGGCTCAAGAAGGATTTCCATCGTCACTGTGAATACTAAAGAGTATCACTCTGATGTCCTGACAATTATCACAAGGATAATGCATATGACTCTTTGATACCAAATGTTGTATAATGATGTATGACATTTTATATATTGGAATTTGTGTCCTAGTGAGATTTTTGATGGATCTCGTTGGCTCTAGACTCTATAAGTGCACATTTGTTATTTGGTAATCGGAGGCTGGAGCGGACTGCCACCTTTTCAATATCAACGATCTCGGAATGAGAAAGCCGATAGAAATGTGTTGATCTCCGTGAGAAATGAAACAGAAATCTTTTGAGAGATTCTGAGTGGCTAAGGAGGGTTGTGCATTGCATCACTGGGTCCATGATGACTTGTCTTCAATATCATAATCATCTTTGTGATTACCGATAGATTATGCATTGACCCGGTTTCTGCCTAAGGTTGTATGGAGGGCTTCTTTCTTTTCACCCTTTATCCTTACAATTCTTTTTAATTCTTCAACCCCTTCAATGTTAAACCAACGCGTCCTCATTATCACCTTGTTGGGTTTGTTCCGGTGATAACTCATGCCTTGGATAACATTCTTCCCGATCTCACTTTACTCCTTTTTTCAATCATACATAGGACTCCTACTCTATCTAATGGATTGTTCCTAGGTAGATCCCTCCGGTTCTGGCTGGATCATAGAACGAATATTCCTAACCTTAATCGCCTTATACCTCCTTGAGAGACAGCAGTTGGTCGGTCTTTGGGTATTGCCATGAAGATCCATAAAACCATTTGAAAAAATCAATCAACGTGTCTGAGAAATCCTTTATGACACATTAAGAGTTTTTAGAGTTACCAAAAAGCTCCCCTTACACATATGCACCACATTATGAAAGAGTTTTGCACATGCGAGGTTTGGGAACACACTTATAAATCGAAGATCGTATCTATTATTAATCCGTATTGATCACATTTTAATCACTATTCTCCCCCTCAAAAATTGCATATGTGGTGACAATTTTTGACAATTAGTGAATTAAAAAACAAATTAATGTCTGGTAATTCACATGAGTCTAACTAAGTATTGGCACAACATAAGAGCATGCAGAAGGAATCATATTATTATACTCCCCCTCGATAAAATATTAGAGTGAAAGCTTGGAGTGGGAGTTGGTTGAGCACATAATTTTGAAAGAATTTGAAATTTTCTTTTTGAAAATATGTTGAAAAATTATGCTCAACAGGAAAATGATTTTATATGTATCGAATTAATTATCATTTTCTTGGTACTTCTCTTGAGCATTCACAAACTTTAAATGTTTGCATGACATTGCTCAAGACCGAGAAGATGTGAACTTCCCATTGTTTAGGATAAATGTACATAAATGGACATTTTCCTTTCTTTGAAGACTGAGTCCTAAGCTGACATTTACTTAGAAGTCGTAGAGAAAAAGTTTGAAAAGACATGTTTTGAAAGCATTTGAAACTCTCGCACAAACTTCATTTACACACATGTGTTAATATTAATCAACATTTCTAGGGGCGTAAATGTTATCGATTGTCGAGAAACATGTCAGAGACGATTATTTTTGGTATTTTTGAAATTTTTTGATTTTGTATTTTGCTTTTATTGGTTTTATAATTTTATATTTTGTTTTTCTAATTAAATATATACAATTGTGAAATGTTTTAGACACACAAAAGAAGATATGAGAGGATGTGTCTAAAGGCATTAAAACAAGAAGATTTCTCTTCTTTTTAAGGTAAAATGCACTGAAGCGTACACTCTCCTTTTATTTGAAGCTGGGGTTATGCACTGAAGTGTACATAAGCCATCCCTAGACGAACTCAGAAGATAGCTAGTGGATAGATACATGAATTCTGCCTTTAGAGTTTCAAAAACCTGCCAAGAAAAGAAGTAGAACTAGGAAACCCTTTGTTTGTAGGTTCCTGGGGGTTAGAAGCACTTGCATTATCACACACAGATGTGTCAGACTCACTTTCGGTGTTACTGGATGAAGTTATTTTTCCACAAAGGTCAAGAATTCTACTAGTTGGTAACCACTTAAGGCAAGTTCTAGGTTTGCTAGGCCTAGATGAAGCAAGTCTGTCTTCAGAACTTAATGTCTTTGATTTCTTGACATTTGCCTTATGTTTCTTTTGATTTGCACTTTTTGAAACATTAGCACTTTGGTTTTTCTTTCTAGATTTCATGCCATTCACATATGAAAGCAACACATTCTTCTATTAGCGGTTTTTGACATGCTTAATGTAGCAACAAATAACCTTTGATTTTTCATTTGAATTGCAAGCTTAATGGTATTCATCAGATGACGTATGGTCCGGATAGTTAGAAGACTGTAAACTCCTATGGTTTTATTCTAATTTCTATAACTTATTCGAGAGACAACTACTCTTAGACTTATAAGGGACCTTATCACTCTTAGGATTGTTCCTAGGGTGTGGTCTTCTGGTCCTAGTAGTGCTTTCAACGTTTTTAGGAGAGAAACCATTTATGATAGAATTTACATCTTTCTTAGTGATGACATGAGGTTATGAAATAGTGATCGGTTTTGTCCTAACTCTTGCTTTTACATGTTTGTTAGGCACAAAGTTGTCTACCCTAGAAGCTTTAAAGGGATTAATCCTAAAGATTCCTGGAGCAATCACTATTTCATTGTTTACAACTTTTGATTTACGAGAGGAAGGTGCCGAGTTTCTCAACAACCTTTGGAGGAACCCGAGTTTTTGAAAATTTTGGATGTTCAGATTGAAATGCATTTGGTTGTCTTACAACAAAATTGTTTCATAAAGATTGCAAAGACAATTTCCTCTCGGTTGATTGATTTGCAAACTTAGTATTCGTACTCGTACCTTTGGTGGTGTCCTTTTATTCAGAAACCTTATCAAATAACTGGGCTCTTAGTTTAGCATTTTCATAAATCGTATCATGTAATTTTTTTTGCAAAGAGTCAATTATTGTTTTAGTTTGAGCCCGTGTCACATTGATAGAGTCAAACAGGTTCTTGTATGTGGTCTTAAGATGAGCATTTTCTTTAGCATAATTCAAAACCTGAAACTCTAATTCCACGTTCTCATTCTTTAGTTTCTGAGACAATGGATCAAGGGTATTTCATACACATGGAGTATCCTTACTTTTACCCTTGAGATCTCCTAACTTAGCTTGCAACCGTTCGATCTTTTGTTGCATGTCATTATAAGCTTTATTGTACGAAATTTTGTCATATTTGTATTCTTCACACTTTTTGTATCAATCATTCCAAAGTTTAGCATATTCATTCTCCTTTTTAATGATACAATTTTCAAAACATTCTTTCGTACGTTCAAGCTCAGTTTGGAGATTAGAAGTATCTACAACAAAATTACTTTGCACAATAGACATAATATCCTGACTGACAACTGCTCTCAAGAGACGCTCGATTTCCAATTCCAATGCCTTGTGTTTGACAAGAGATTCATCAGCTTCTTTTGTAAGAGATTTGAAGTCTCGAACAAATTAGGCTGCTTCTTTCAAAAATTGTTTTTCAAAATTTGCAATCTAGCATCAACTTGGTTAACGATAGGGAAAATTTCATCCTTTACAATTTTGTGAATCTCTTGGTGAACAGAAGATGATCAATTGTGTATATCTAAAGTCATTTTTTGTTTGATAACACGTTGAAGATTTACAATGGTTTTTTTTACCTCATTTAGAAATTTTCGTGCAACACTTGGTGTAGTATCATCCGAAAACTCTTCATTTGGTATTGAAATTGGTTTAGAAACATTGGCCGTTTTGGAAGTATTTGAAAAATATAACTCTTCACGTGACTTGGCCGTTTGAGAAACAAAAACCCCCAAAAGATGATTAATCTTTGTATAATTTGCCGGTTTTATTTCTTTGTTCAACTGTTTCATTTTTAAGCGACTTTCTTGATCAAGTTGCAGTGTCTCCTTTGAATCATACACAGCAGGAGGATCATGCTTTTCTAATAGAACTTTGCCATTATACAAACTCTGTTGTTTCTGCTGAGCTTGCTTGAGATAAAAAGGATTTTGATAACCCAAAGCCATTTTTTGTTTGGTGTGGTAAAAGAAGTATGGCTTAGGTGAAAGCATGTGCATTGTTTGAATCGATTGACCCGTTTTAAACAAAATATTATCTAATTCCTTTATCTTATTCTCAAGTTGAATTTGTTTATCAAGAAGCTCGTCTTCACGTATTTTGAAATCAGACTTCAACTTTTTCTTTTTTCTTCAAGAAGAGAAGAAACAGTTGACTTTTCCTTTGAAAGCTGTTTATTTAAATTTGAAATTTCCTCATTCAAAGTCGTTATTTGTTTACCGGAACTTAATTGAAGTGCATTTATCTTTTTTGTAAGACATTGCTCTTGATAAACAGACTTTTTATAACATCTTTTAAGTTTGTCATATTTTTCTTGACTAATTTCAAAGCACTTTTCTTGATTTTTATATCTAATACAAGAGGGTTTTAACACCCTAAAATGACCCAAACGGCTGCTACAATCTACTTTTAATAATAGGGTTCGGTTCCCTAAAGTTACACACTTAAAACTCTAAAAACGAGTTTGTATATATAGGAAAACGGGCGTAACGGCGTCGCGTTATAATCCTGACGCCATCTCCCTGCTCTTCTAGGGCTTCTTTAAGTCGGTTAGATCCTGATGTCATTGTAAAAATTCTGACGCCGTCTTTTGTAAGCTCTAACGCCGTCACAAAATAAATGTGACGCCGTCTCTACGCACTATACGAATTTTCTTCAAAAGATTTGGTATAGAGTTGTATTTTCTTCAAAAGCCATCCAAGTGCTAAAAACATAAAAAAGGAACGATTAAGTACATAATTTGGGCATATTTGCATGATTTAGGGGGTTAAATGACCCTTAAAAGTGTATAAAAATGACACCTTATCAAATAACCCTACACTTGAGATTTGCTTGTCCTCAAGCAAATGGGCTTTTCTACCTAGACAATAGCAATATCAAGGGCATTTAACCTACTTTTTAAAGATAGTTTATGATACAACCTTCTAGACCTCGTAATTAAAAGCACGGAAGTTATATACTAGCACCTTACATAAGTGTTTGAATTCTCTCTTTCTCTCATGTGTATAATGAATTATAACAATATAGGAAACATAAAATAACACTCATTACCTGTCATAGCATATAAATTATCATAGGCTTGGTAAATGATCAAACCTCCACCGCTAGGCGCAAGTACTAGAAATTACTATCAAAGAGGTCTTTTAAAGGGTTATGATGTTTGTGTGTAGGTTAAACAGCAACAGCAACGGATGGTATATACAAGGGTGGTGACAAGTTAATTAATTACAAGAGGCATTGCTAAGCCAAGACTCGGCCACTCTAGGACTAAGATATACGAACTAAGAGATACAAACTTTACATCCAACTCTTTCTTTTTCTTTTCTATTTTTCTCTCTTTTTTGTATGAACATAATACATAACTTAGGGTTTATAAACACACCCATACACTTGAGTTTTTGCTTACTCATTACAATCAACTAATTACAGACCCGAATTGAAAGGATCAACATAACATGGAGCATATTGAGCTCTAATGGGGGTAATAGGTGACTTCTTCTCCTAATTCTTCATAAGATAATAACTACCATGATTCTCAATCATCCCAAAACTGTATACACTGATAAATGACTCGACTTAGTAACTATGTACTCTTGCAATAATTAACTGGGTTTATAATAATGTACTAAAAGCGAGTACATACAAGGAAGGCTAAGGCGATTTATGTGTAACAAATGGGTATGGGTGTAAACAATGCTCTTTATTAATAATCCGAAGTCCATCAAAAAATTATGAGAACTATGAAAATGATAGGCTCGGAGGGGTGTACTAGGGGTATCTTACACTAAAAAAGAGTGCATAGCAAGGGTGTGGGATAGTTATATGATCGAGGTGACCATAATAACAAATACATGTTTAAAACATGGGTTTATCCTAGTGCATCTTATCATTAAACAAATACCAATTCTTACTATGTGGTCTCGGGATGCATCACAAAAACAAGTTCTAGAATTTAATACACTACCGGTACACTCTCATATATTTTTAACCAATACCAATGCTCCAGAAAAGGCATCAAAACGACATATGCACGAACACATCCATGCACACGACGTATATGATTGCTCATTCCTTAACTAGAGAAAGCTAAAGGTAAAATTATCTGTTTGCCGTGTTTTTATGTAAAGTGATGGTCATTATATTTCTCGAGCCTTGTATAGGAAAACGTATTTTACGGGAATTCATTTAAGCTAATTGGGCCTAAGTGTCGGGCTAAAGCCCTTTAGTAAGCTAGTCACAGCCCATTAAGGCCCAACATAAACCCTAGGAGGCCATGCCTCATTTTAAGTATAAATACCCCTCCCTAGCTTGTTAGGGAGGGTGTTGCTTCTGTGATTATTGTTGTTGATTGAAATTAGATTAACGATCACGGGATTCTTATTAAATCTATGCGATTTAAACGAGAAAAGAAATGGAGATCTTTTACGGGATTTTACAAAATCAAGAAGAAACCATGAAACAATGACTAACTGTTTGTTGTAAATCGGTTGTTGTAATTGAAGTACTTGAACTTTTGTTAACGATTGATGAGCTAAAATGACGAACGTGAGCTAAACTTCAACTCAAATGAATTGACGTTTTATTAACAGCCTGGTCTCAACTTAAGGACTCACCATGCAATATATGATTCCTTTGGAAGACTAACGGCTTGTTTTATAAGACCAAGACTAACGGTGCTAAGACAAAATTTTCAATAATGAAAGGATAATGAACCAATCTAGGATGAATGGTGAATTGGTTATAAAGTCCAGGGACCAAAAGTGTAAAGTTTGAATTTTAGTTAATAATAACCAATGATTCCCTGTATTTTTTCTTTTCTTCTTCGTTTGAAATTTCACAAAGATGTAACAGAAGTATTTTAGCTATCGCGGAATGATACGATTATCATCGATAAAAAGTAAATACACCACGTTGATCGAAAAAGGATCACGATCACAATAGTAGTCGTTAGAAGTCCCGTAATGAACCGACACTCGAAACCATAAAACTCGAAAATGACTCAAAATCATGAGATTTTGTTTTTGTGAACTTGTTAAATCAGTTTCCACACAAACTTGTATAAAAATCGGTTCTCAAATGCTTGATAGAACAGTTCCACAAAAACTTGTACAATAGATCGGTTCTCAAATGCTTGATAGATCAGTTACACAAAAACTTGTACAATAGATCGGTTCTCAAATGAGTAGACGATAGATCGGTTGTCAAAGAGTATAATAGATCGGTTGCTACTGAAGTTGTTAGATAGGTTCTCAAAGAGCCAAAACGTACTATCATCCTTGTCTTTGTCTTTTTGCATAACCAACAAAACTGAAACCGTCCTTGGTGCTATAATCGTGGATCTTGTCTCTTTGATTTTTAAACCGTTGGACCATTAGATAAGAAGCTCAAAAATAAGCTGATTTACAACAAGAATAAGCTTCGAATAAGCTTGAAATTAAGCTGACAAATAAGCTTGAAAAACATGTCCTTTCACTTTTTCTCTACGACTTCTAGTAAATGTTACTTAGACTCAGTCTCCAAAGAAAAAGAAAATGTACACTTATGTCCATATATCCTATACAGTGGAAGTTCATATCTCACGGTCTTGAGAAATGTCATTAAACATATAAAGATTTAATCGTCAAGAGAGCACTACGGAAATGATAATATAATATAGATACATCTGACATTCATTTTCCTGTTTAGCACAATTTTCAAGATATATCAAAAGAAAATTTCCAATTCCTTCAAAATTGTGTGCTCATCAACTCCCACTCTAAGTTTCAACGTCTATCTATAAATTAAGGGGGAGTGTAATAATAGATTTCATTCTGGCATTGCTCTCCTTTTCTCCCAAGACTTAGATGTAGGGCTCATGTAAATTCCGGACATTAACTTGTTTTTTAAATTCACTAATAGTCAAAGAAAAAATTGTAACCACAAATGCAATATATATATGAGGGGGAGAATTGTTAAAACGTGATCAATACGGATTAATAATGGATACGATCCTTGCATCTATAAGCGCTTCCCGAAACCCTCATGATCAAAACTCTTCTATAACATGATGCATATGTGTAGGGGGAGCTTTTTGGTAACTCTGGAAACACTCAGTGTGTCTTAAATAATTTCTCAGACACGTTGATTGATTTTTATCAAATGGTTTTATGGATCTTCATGGCAATACCCCAAAGACTGACCAACTGTTGTTTCTTAAGGAGTCATAAGGCGGTTAAGGTTAGGTATATTCATTCCATGATCCAGCCAGAACCAGAGGGATCTACCCAGGAACACTCCATTAGATAGAGTAGAAGTCCTAGGTATGATTGAAAAAAGGAGTAAAGTGAGAATAAGGGAATAGTGCCGACTGAGATGGAGCTAGTACTGGAACAAACCCAACAAGGTACTAGTCATGAAGTCTCGGTAAGCACTGAAGGGGTTAAAGAATGAAAAAGAATTGTACGGATAAAGGGTGTAAAGAAAGAAGCCCTCCATACAACCCTAGGCAGAAACCGGGTCAATACATAATCTATCGGTAATCACAAAGATGATTCTGAGATTGAAGAATGACATCATGGACCCAGTAATGCAATGCACAACCCTCCTTAGCCACTCAGAATCTCTCAAAAGATTTATGTTTCATTTCTCATGGAGATCAACACGTTTCTATCGGCTTTCTCATTCCGAGATCGTTGATATTGAAAAGGTGGCAGTCCGCTCCAGCCTCCGATTACCAAATAACAAATGTGCACTTATAGAGTCTAGAGCCAACGAGATCCATCAAAAATCTCACTAGGACACAAATTCCAATATACAAAATGTCGTACATCATTATACAACATTTGGTATCAAAAAGTCCTACGCATTATCCTTGTGGTAATTGCCAGAACATTCAGAGTGATACTCTTCAGTATTCACAGTGATGAATGGAAATCCTTCCAGAGTCAACATCAAACAGCTTTGCGGTAGGTAACTTGCGAGATTCTGAATGAATCAGGCTTGTGTCAACTGGATATCGATTTTGGTCCAGTATGTGAATTGACGACTCAATCAGAAAGATAATAACTATCTGATTTACTCTTACCGTGTTGTCCCTGTTTGAATGCTCCGTAACGAGAACGGCGAGAGCGCACTGCGAAACCCTATCAAGGAGATTCTTTTGAATTCTACCTGATCACAGGCAGTATTTATACTGATTAACGGGGAACCGCGGTTATTGCAACCGTATTTGACGAAGTGACAAAGACACTTTCGTCCATGTATATTTATCTCTAACCTATACTTGCAGGTTTTCTCGACGGTAGCAGCTTCTAGTCCATGACAAGTCAAGATTCAAGACCTCATGCTCAATCAACAAAGATAAATACATGATGAAAGCTCAAGCACATGTGTCAAAGTCTTCCGCAATCTCTAATGTACAAACACTTCCTCAAAAGATCATTTTTAACATGATTCTCGGATAATAACAAAGATATATCTCACAATTAGATCAAGTACTACTCCTACCATGATGTGGTATAAGTAATTAAGTTAAAGAAAATGTTGAGGGAGATTTTTAGCAAGCTTTTAAGACCTTGAGCATGAGGGTGGAGACACAAGATCACAAGGAGGCATAAAGGTTTAAGATACAGCTTCAAACAGATCTCAAGTAACGTCAAGACAAATCAAGGCCAAGGATCACGATATTAGTATTTTGTCAAAGAATATCAAGTTAAAGATCAACATCTAAGATCACAAGCATGCAAAAGGAACTTCAAAAGAATTCCCAAGACTACAAGGTTCCAAGACTCAAGACGTCACAAGAAGTGAAGCCATATGTGCAATGACCACCCCTTAGGGGGAGATTGTTAGACTTAGTTTTATTAAAGTGATGGTCATTAATATTCCTGAACCTTGTATAAGTAAAACGTAGTTTACAGGAATTTCATTTAAGCTAATTGGGCATAGGTGTCGGGCTAAAGCCCATTAGATCGGTCCATTAAAGGCCCAAACGTCCCATAAGGAGTCCAAGTCTCTTATACTATATAAAGCCCCCTCTAAGTGTGGAGAGGGTGTTGCTTCTTATTTTTCTCTAAGTCAGCCATTTTTCTCTCTTTTATTTCTCTCTCTAGTTCTTTCTCTCTCTAAGATTTTCCCTCTTATTTTGTGTTTTGAGGCGATGAAATGATATCCTAACATGTGGTATCAAGAGCCAAGGGGTTTATTTTGGTGATTTGTGGTTGTTTGTGTTCGTGTCCTCTGGTTCGAACCAACACAAGAGATTTATTTTTTGTGTGTTCAAATACCATAAAGTTTGCATTTTTTTTCTCTTTGTTTATCCTAGTTTTAGTTAGAAGTACAAGAAAAATCTAAGAAAAACATCAAAAGGTTCATCTTTTTAAGGTTTTTTGTTGAAAAAGGTTTTGTGTACTCAAAATCTTAATTTCAAAATTTTCATGTCAAAATCGTTAAAGTTTATGTTTTTAAGGTTCTACTAGTCTTAGATAAGCAAGAAGTACAAAATTTTTTGGGTAAAAACGTCAAAAATTGTGTCTAGTGTTTTTGAAAAGAAGTTCGTTTTTGTAGGAGGCGAATTAGTTTTGTTCTTGAAGGCGAATTAGTAACTTTTCTTTAGAAGGTGAATTAGTATTTTCTTTGGAAGCCGAATTAAGGAAGAGAATTAAAGAGGCGAATTAAGGAGGCGAATT
>BQNB010085781.1:0-28373 GCA_026074375.1 Tanacetum coccineum
CAACTATCATGCCACTTCTAACTATAGTAATCAAAATTACTGGAAGTTTCAATTTCTAAATGGAAATTTTTACAATATTTATGACCTCCAAAATTGTTCTATCTTATAAAAATATTGTAGTAACATATTTTTTAAATATCAAATATAAAACAACAGCTGATTATAATTAAAAATAAGAATAAATGGCAATTACAAATGTGGGTAAGCCCAACGTGACCTATTTTGTATGATACTTAATCGACTTGTATCAACTAAAACCCATTTGACATGTTACGCAACCTGCCGACCAAAACAAATAAACCAACCTCTCTTGCTCGTTTTCCTCTTCCATAATGTTGAGTGTCTAAGCTCCCAAGCTCACCCTTTCGTTTACCTCCAATACCAGGTACAACTACAGGTTTGGGAACTTCAGCTTCAGAGGATGTTTTCATGTTATTATATGTCACAAGCCTGGAGATATCACTTCACTACTTGTCCCCCCTTGTTTTGATACCAACTTTTTCCATACAGCCTGCACAATATACCTACTAGATGCAACAGATTAAAGATATCAAGAGGTGACCTCAGTGGGTAAGTCTTTCTGCTAGTTTTGTTTTACATATTTGCCTTATGAGATCATGGATTGTGAGTTGTGAGTTTCTGACTTGTTTTTGAGCTCTTTCACCTTCAGACAACTTTCTTAAGATTCTTTGGGAGGCCACATATTAAAAAGTAGAAATATGTTCTTTCTTTTTTTTAAAAATTCTAAGGGCAGGAAAAAATCCTGATTATATTCCAGATACTATTAGCACCTTAACTGTTATTGGTTACTCAATGCTGCATTTGGGTAGTTGATGAATGGCTTGTAAACTTCATAATCCTGATATCTGGTTATTTCATATGAGTTCTTGTTGGTATCGGGTAATGTTATTAAGATTTTATTGTTGATTCACAACTAAAATACAATCACTTTTGCAGATCATTTTAGAGCAACTCTGTAACCTGATTTGCCTGTCAGAACCTGAAGTTGTGTATCATTTGATATTGAACAAGGCGCACACCCAAGAGGAGTTCATTAGGGGTTTAATGACCAAATATCCATATTCTAGTGGTGAGTCATTGATGCGTTGGTGTTAAAATAAAATCTAGTAAAACCGATGGATCTTTGGGTCTCTTATCGAGGATGATTGTGGAGATTGAGCATCGCCAAGTTTCCTTTGAACAAGTGTGGAAAAATTCAAGTAAAACCAATCCACAATCGCTGTTCTGATACGTTACTTTCCTTTTATGTTGCAAATCGTCAGCAAGGATTCTCCTCCTATGATACTGTACCTACAGGATTCAGGTTTGTAACCACAATAGTGTATTTGCTGAGTTAGTACTTAATTACGTCTTTTGATAGTAGCAAGTTGTATATTGGTGTTCCATCTATCAGGGGTTAGATGGTGAAGCTACCTGTAGCCGCATGATCAAAGAATTGGATGGATGATTCACGAGATGGAGGGGCCAAAGTTCCCGAAGAGAGTTTGCGAATGTATCAGGATGAAATCTTTTGGAGATTGTTTAGTTTGTGCAGGTCATATTCCAATTTATTGTGTAGGATAGATTGATGCTTGTTGCTATATGTTTCCATTTTTGTTATTCTGTTGCGTTGAGATTTTGTTGAATTGCATCGTTATATGGTTGTTAATGTACAGCGTTTGTGAGAGTTGATCTGAAGTCAAACCAGGAACAAATGGTGGCTGTTCTGAATCTCTTAATGCTTTGCTGCAAAATACGAGTAAACAGAAGGGCATTGTTTGAGGCTTGGAGCTTTGAGTTTACTATAGTAATTGCACGACGTGCTTTCTTATTGATGTCATCGAGCCAGATGAGGGCATCCTGCTAATTTGTGGAGAGTTTACAATTGGAAGCAATCGAATGTGATTAATATTAACATTGCCCCACAATGCTCTTACTGTCTCCAATGAAGAAGCTGGTGCCGGAGGAACAAGCTAAGAAAATAGTTCTCATAAGGCCTCAAAAAGTTCAAACAAACTGCAGAGAAACACCGAGATGGTTGCTAGAATTTTGCCCTTACTTGACCTACGGTGAGGCGCTGCCAATGGAAGTCTTTGTCAACACTTTGATCATACTAAAGAATTGGGTGAGTTTGACCAGCTGCATCATAAAAAAATCTAGAAAATCTTGAAGACGATGAATGTTCTCCGCAAGCATCAAAACAGAGGTTGGCAGTTGGAGAATTTTGTTAGGGTCTCAGATTCGATGAAGACCAGTACCTGTGGGGAAAGAGTTGAAAGGATATATTATTGGAATAATGGAATTACTGAAGTTGCAGATAGACATCTAAGGAATAGTTTTTGTTTACATGGAGAAGATGGTTTTAAAATCGAGTTCGGAATGGCCTTAGGCCTTAAACTTCATCCAGTTTCCGCTTATACTTGTCCATTCTCCAGGGGGTTGTAAATGGGGCCCCCCACTTTTTTGGCCAACAACATAAGTGTATTGGATGAAGGAGGGTTATTATCTTTGCTTCATGTGGGATTACATATGTGAAACAGAGCTCAACCCCCAATTTGGTGAAGAAACAGTGGGATTGTGATTCACAAGTATCACAAAACAGCACAGCTAAATCTTTATACATCAGATAGCTGTTTATACAAACATGCTCGTCTGAAAAAGCTGAGCCTCTGGATGCCTATAGTCTTTGATGAAGATCTGAATAGTCAATGTTTTCCGTTCTACATCCCTCAGTTAGATATTTGTTGTTATCACAAATATTGCAGTATTATGTATCTAAAATTGCCGAACCGAATCTGAGTGAACTGAACTGAAACTCTTGCAAAGCTTGCTTCCAGTGTAATTCGTGGGTTCTGTTCATACAAGATGTTTATATATTTAATATCATCATGATTTCTTCTTTTTTACCAAAACTTCAATTTGTCTAATATCAAAGTAATTAGTGTTGCAAAGACCGATGTGGTGGTTCAAGCAGTTCAGGTGAATTACTTGTTGCTTGTCTCAAATTTTTTTACTGTTTTTGTATTATACGATAAAAAAAGTTAGTGACCAATAATACAGCAAGATGAATTCACACTTTAGATCTTAGTTTTAAATTGAACTCATCTGTTCTCCAATAGACGTTCTTTGTAATTTAGGTTAGAACATGACAATATCATAGTATTCTTCTAAAGTTGTGAACGTTAGTATGTTTTAATGTGTTGCGTTGGTTTGGGAGCAAAATTTATGAGGTTAATTTACATAATGGTTTGTTATATAACCGTTTCTAAATGCTTTTGCTGCATTAAAGTTATTTTATATTCTTAATGTTATAATTTGCTAACTTGGATTGATTTCTGTGTCATCAATAGATTTTATATATTCTCCCTCGAGTTTTCACAGCACCCCCAAACCCCCCCATCTACTAAGTTTAATGTTGTGCTCTTTTTTTGTTCTTAGGTCTCCAATCGACCCATGCTTCCTTCATAAGACAATTATTCTCAATAAACGGATGGCTGATGGTTTTCTTAGAGGTTGGTATTCCTCATTCTCTTTAGCCAAACGGTAAGCTACAAAAGTCAGTATTAACCGTACTGGTGCCAATATGCGCGGGGGTTGGTAAATTGGTCAATTAGAAATGGGCTAAAATGAGTTGGGTCGCTACATATATCTTCTTTTGTCCATTTATTAACATATATCGGAAATTAATGACATGGTTTAAAATGAAAAACAATATTATGCAATAATAATCTTTTGTTTCCATACAAACAATTTATGAGTTGTATCCTTTGAGATAGAGCACATTCCTACTCGACCCCCTGATTCCAGTGGATTTTCAAGAAATTGAAGAAACCTTAGGGTCCCCCCCCATTATCAATTTAAAAAAACTGCATTTAAATCATTTTTTGAGGATTCCATCCCCCTATTCAGCCTGACTTTTATGAGTTTATTTTGATCGTAAAATGTTTCCTTTGCAGTCCCACTCAGTCACTAGATGATGGCAAAGGCACATTTCGAAAGCGAAGGTGCACCGTGCTAGTGGAATAAGGACACCTAGGGTACTAAAGTATATACTGTAAAATCAACTATGTGCAGTAGATAATTCATTTATTGGTGTATCTGAGTTATTGTATGATGTAAAATGCATCAGTTCTCCAAATTATCTGTAAGGGTGTTGGTAGTTATATGCTCAAAGACCTATTTTAGTTTATATTTTCATGGGATACAAGTTTACAATATTCCCATGTTAAATAAGGATGCAACTTTGGTATCTCAAAATTGCTTACATTGTTATAACTCTTTTAATCCTTAACATGATTCTTAAATGAAAAATAGTTCTATGAGTATACATTTTATGGCTATTTAGCATTGACGTGCTAGCGTTATACATTGGTTATTTCTTGAATCCTTATAATAGGATTGAAATAGACTTTATAATAGGATCGAAATAGATGTTGATACTTTAATCATAGTGGCGATTTTACAGTCTTACTTGAATCCTTCGTTATATTAGATCCTACTTGTATCTTGAAGTTTTTATTTTGTGTGATCGTACAATCCTACAATCACAATTACGATCCAAATAGATGTTTTTAGTTTAGTTACTGTGTATAATTTATGTCCTTTTCGTATCTAACAATACCTTCTTAGCAATTATTGTTGTATTCAGATGATTACAGTGATGATGATATTTTGGAAAGAGGTTTGCTTTTATCTATAATTATAATCTATTTTAAAGTATTTAAAAAATAATAAGATTATGAGTACTTTCACATGTAAAAATTGAGGGATTATGTGACGTTTCACAGGAGAAATTTTTTATTTAATTATTATTTGTTCATTACTTTCACATGTTAAAATTAAATATCTAATACATAAATAATGAATTTGTTAAAAGTATATATAATACATAACTGGTGAGTTAATATTTTCACATGTGAAAAAAACTAAAATTTATATATTGTAGTTTAAATTAACATTTCTTTGTTTTGAAAACACTTTGACTCTAAAATGGATAAACTCGATCAGAAAGTGACGTTGTTAAAACTCATTGTAGAAGATTTGGAGTGTCAGTTTTCAAACAATTTGGTGGATCATCCCAATAGTAGTAGGTTGAAAGATATTAAAGCCAAGTATAATGGAATTATTCGAAATACTGATCTTTCTGATTATGCTTATGCTATTGAGGATAATAGCATTCATCATGAGTGTTAATACGGAAATGATTTTAGTGAAACGGATTATAGTATGAATTTCAATGATATTTTGAGTACTTATCATGTTGGAGAGTGCAACCATTATGTAGAAGAATTAGACAAGGATTTTATCAACGAAACTGATGAAGAAAATGAAGAAGAGAGTTCACAAGAAGAAATGATATAAGAGGTTAATTAGAAAGTTATCGAAGCTTATATTGTTCTTTAAAAATCAATAAATGAATATATTCAAAACAGTATTGACGATGATTTTTCAGAAAATAAGTGAAGTTGTTTCTATTGTTGAAAAATCAATGGTAAGTAACATTCAGAATGAAGAGCAAATGTTTGTCAAAGGAACGGATAAAGAAAAAGAAGAAGAAATATTAAACCAAGATGTGAATGAAGTAAATGTTCTTAAAGTTATTGAATTTGACAGTATTTCTGAAAAATCAAGAGAGGGTGATAATGGAAATGAAAACGGAAAAAATGATATGGTTATCATGAATAAAGACGAAGATGAATTCAATGGGTTTAAGGTTAAGGAGACCTCATTTGATTTTAAGATGTTTGACATCCCAAAAGTAGATGATAAAGAAAAATAAGTTGTTAGTGGTTTTGAAGATTGTTTAATTAAAGGTTTATTTAGACAACTTGCTGATAACTCTATCAGAAGTTTTGATAGTCTGTTTCAAAAAGTAGAAGATGTTGATGTTTAATAGACGATTATTTAAGTTTTGTGAAAAAATATCTTCACGCGTGCAAATTTTGAGCAAGGAGTGAAACTTTGATCTTACTAGTGTATTATTTATATTAGAAGTGAAAAACTAAGAGATATTGATGTTTAATAAACAATTATTTAAGTTTTGTAATAATATCTTCACTTGTGCAAATTATAAGCAAATATTGAAGATTTTCTCTTATTGGCGTATTTTATATACTAGAATGCAAAATTATGAGATATTCATATGTTGAGTAGATGATTATTTAAATTTTGTAAAAATATCATCACTCTTGCAAATTATGAGAAAAAAATTGAAGCTTTGATCTTATTATCGTATTTTTTATACCCGATGTGCAAAAATTTCATATATATTCATGTTTAATAGATGATTATTTAAATTTTATAAGAATGTCTTCACACGTGCAAATTATGAGCGATGATTTATGCTTTGATCTTACAGGCGTATATTTTTATTAGAAGTGCAAAAATATGAGATATTGACATCTAATAGATGATTATTTAGGTTTTATAAGAATGTATTCACGTGTGCAAATTATGAGCAAGCATTGAAGATTTGATTTTACTAGTGTATTTTATATACTAGAGTGCAAAAATATGATATATTGATATGTAATAGAAGATTATTTAAGTTTTGTGAAAATATCTTCATGCGTGCAAATTTTGAGCAAGGATTAAAACTTTGATCTTACTAGTGTATTATTTATACTGGAATTGCAAAAATAAATGAGATGGTGATGTTTAATAGACGATTATTTAAGTTTTGTAAGAATATATCTTCACATGTGCAGATTTATAGCAAGGGTTGAAGATTTTATCTTACTAGTGTAATTTTAATACTAGAAGTGCAAAATTATAAAATATTGATATTTAATAGATAATTATTTAAGTTTTATAAGAATATATTCGTGCGTGCAAATTATGAGCAAGGGTGAAAGCTTTGATCTTACTAGCGTATTTTTTATACTTGAAGTACAAAAATAGGAACTATTGATGTTTAATAGACGATTATTTAAGTTTTGTAAGAATATCTTCACACGTGCAAATTAGGAGCAATAATTAAAGCTTTGATCCTACTAGTGTTTTTTATACTAGAATTGCAAAAATATGAGATATTAATATTTAATAGATGATTCTTTTATTTTGTAAGAGTATCTTCATGCGTGAAAATTATTAGCAAGGATTTAAGCATTGCTCTTATTAGCGTATTGTTAAACTAGAAATGGAAAAATATTAGATATTGATGTTGAATAGAAGATTATTCAAGTTTTGTAAGAATATCTTCACTTGTGTTAATTATGAACAAATATTTTAACTTTTTTGGGTTCACAACCTACACCACGCCAAAGTCTTGCTACAATTCATAATTAGAAAAAACCCATTTTTTATTCACAACCTATTTGTAAGTGTCGAAGTCTTATTCAAATTTGTCTTTCAAAAGAAAAAAACTCATTTTGAATAAGAAGTTAACGAATACCTCAATTGAACTTTCTAGTGTTAAAATCTATCCCAATAGTTCATGATGGCCCTCCCAATAGTTCATGATGGCCCTGCTACTTTTGCACACTTTGCAACCTATAAAATGATTGTTAAATTATATATGTTCACATAAAAGATGCTGACCTTTTTACTCATAAGAATAGATAGTTCATCTACAAACATCAATAGTGGCTGACATTTTCCTACAAGTCCAACATTCAACCAAAGAAACAAGCGATGTTGAACTTGTAACTCGACGTAAACTACTCACAAAGAGAATTCACCACACATTAGACGCCTCAATTAATTATTTTATCAAGTTTGTTGGCATGAATTTCTTGAATAGATTGGTAGAACATCCAAACACGTGATCGTTAGGAGTTAGGACATTATAACAATCTTGTTTAGCACATGTATAATACACTTGAACTGTTAATTCTGATTATCCAATATCACTTTCAAAACTTATATCCAAACATCCCCTCAAACTAACTGGGTCTCCCAATTAGAACAATTTTTCTTTCTTAGCAAGACAGCAACTCAAATATAGCCTATTTTGCGACATATTTTTCTTTACCTAGTACAACCAACTCTGTACCAACTGCTAAGACTCGTTATTAGAATACAAGAGTTACAGGTTTAAGACACGCTAAATATGTGTTTATAGAAATAGTGTTAAATGACATTATTGATTGTTCAAATACAAGAGTTACGGGTGTAGGAGGGTGGCGCTTGACCGAGGGTTCACCGGTGAGGGCTCACGCCCTTAATACGGGTAGCCTAAATGTAGTAGTGAAATAACACAATCCTTGTCGTTGAACACTTCTTCCTGCTACTAGATGTTGCGATGCCACTAAATATTATAGTGAAATAACACAACCTATGTTAATGGAAGTTTTTCTCAATGTACAGATTATTGCTAACTTTGAACTAAACTATGTTCAATAAAAATGAATTAATAATTTGTAACAACCTTACAGTAACATGTTTGTTGAATACAACTTAAGGTTAAAATGAGAAAGGCCGTATCTCTCACTCCAGCGATATCTCACTCCACCGTGCAGTCGCGGTATAGATATCAAGGAAATTATTATTCAATGTTCTACACTACTCATACTCTCCACAAGCGAGGGTAGTCTCTATACAGTCATTCAGAATATTAGATATGCAGACAAATAAAACTGTATGACTACATCACAATCAGTACACAATCGTGTGTGGAAAGTCTACATAACGTGGGCTCAGGGTACGGCAGCCTGATTCACAATGAATTATGATAACTTGATAAAACAACTTGGTGTTCTCGTTTACCAATCGGTCCCTTTAAGAAGATTTATGTTAAAATCCTACCTTAGACCATTGAATTTGATTTAACATATTATGGGTTGCTTTATGCAGGAACTTCAAGACAGATGGTGGTCTTCAGTCTCATAACCAGGCTAAGCATGCAAGTAAATGATGAGAATTGCTTGAAGGAGGATGAAAAGGGTGGCAGATTTTGTTGGCGAGTGAATCAGGGTAGTCTTAAGATCGTCTTTCTTTTAGTAGGTTTTGTTAGTATGAAAGAAACGCCATCCTATTATTCTATCTTTCAACTTTTGTGGAGGAAGTACATTTGAAAGATGGCAATTATGATACAATCATATGTTGGATGTTTATGCTAGTTCTGTTACAAATTCGGTCTGTTTTAGTGTGCACCCTTTCCTGTCAAAATTTGAGCTTATTTCATGTGTGCCATGTGCTTGCATAAAAAAAGTTCAAAATTATACAGAAGATTGGCAAAAAGGACAGGCCTAACTTATATACACACTAGTGAGTAATAAAAACTAGCCAACGTCATGTGTGTTCTTGTTATTTTCACCTTTTTCCTTTTTATGTTCTTTTGTTTCTGTTAAGCTGGGCATGATAAAAAAATAAGCAGTGCAAATTTAATAAGAAGGTTAATGATGTTACTTGAAGTATAAAGGCTAGAAGGATATAACATCAAATGTCTAAGAACTATAGCTTTAAGTACACCAAATCACCAGCATCTTCATGTAAATAAGACTCGATTATACTGTTTCAGTGGATCAATTATTTAACAACATCAAAATAAGCTTAAACATCTTATCATACAGTCAAATACACCGAAAACATATCCCTAACGCGTAAAATCGCATAATTAATTTTTCTTCTAGGTCTTCTTAAAAATATAGTGTTTTTAATTGAATTTAACACGTTAACAACATAACACATTAGCATATTCGAGTTGTCTATCTTGACATGCACAATATTTTCTTACACATTTGACCTTGAAACCGTAACATATTTCTCGCTTTTGCTACCTTAGATCAGACCAATGTCAATCACGGGGTCAGCTTGTTGTCATTTCCAGACAAAAAGATACAGGTAAAGGCTATTGGTTCAACCATTATTGATGATTTAAGTAACATGTAATTTTATACCATGTCAGATTCATATGGAAAATGAACAAAATGTTATATAATCTAAATTAACCTATGCAAACAGCATAATTTATGTTGTAAATGTAGAAATGTTACACAAAACTTCAAACATGATAAAACCAGAAGCTAATGACAATTAATAATACACGAAGGATGAGAAAACACCACCTCGATGTTAACTTGAGAGTTGAGAAGATGGATTTCGATATCAGCCATGTCTCGGAGTGCTCGTGTATTTACACTATTAGTTCATCTTCGAGAAAGTTGCACTCAAATTTGAAGTCTGTCTTGATTCTTTGGCACCTGGTAGAAATTGTTAAAACATAGATAAGCAAAATCACAACTATATTACATTTATATCTAATTTCAAAAGGTCAACAAAAAGTATTCACGTTTTAAACTGTGATATAGAGACGAGAACTGAATGTGTATTTCCAATGCGTAAAACCTCCTAAATCATTTTAGAGCGAGCATTGATTGGGATGCATAACCTGTGTGCCTAATTATATGCCTAAACCTATGTGTCATATCCCATTGGGGACAGGAGGCTAGCTTGCTTCTTTACAAACCAATAATTTACTGCCCACCTTTATTAGGCATATAACTAGTCTCATTTTTTGGGCCTCCTAATCATTTTCCATCACTTTATTGAAAAACTAATAGCAAGCCTATGTAAAAATAATTGATATTTGTATCGAGTGAAAGCCAATGGGCATGTACAAAAATATAATTTGACCAGAACCAATTTGATGAGTTACCCAACCCGGCCGACCGACCACCCATTTTGCTACCTAGTATGGTGGATTTTGATCAATTTAAGCAATTTGACAGCAATAAGACATACTGAAAATCAATGATCTATATGGTCCACGTGAAAACAAATAATGAAATTAAAGCACTTGAGTGATCTTACCATCCGTTTTGCATCTCATCGCTGCCAATATGAAAATCAAAATAAACATAGGTTCACTGTTCATAATCGTCTGTGGCGAATTTTGGTTCCTCGTGTCGTTGAAACCACGTATTGTACTTTTTATGGTACCTCCATGATTGCTTCTTCAATTCTTTGGCAGCTAAATACTGTTCATAAGGATTCTGCATACAGTGACACACTTCAGAACAAGCGTACAATATAGATTGTATAAACAAAACAAAACAAAACTTTCAACAAGAGTGACCAAAAACTACAGAAGTCAGGATATAGTAGAAGGGACGTGAATTACCCGCTGATAGTAAAAAGCAAAGAACAAAGTATCAGTGCCGAACTGCCGATGTTATCAGATCCAAGACGTTCCCAAAAGGCTAGGTTATTGACAATTGGAGCCTGAACTTGAGGATACTTTTGAGGGGTCACAGCTGGGTGGGTGTCTCTGAAATGCATACAAAAAATCCAAATTAGAGGTGCTGTAGGATAACAGGTTTGGCCTTTTGGGTTTAAAAGGACCGGGTTAAAGACGGATTGACCCAAAAAAATAGTTTTGTTCATTAATTCATAAAAATAATAATAATTGTGATAACAATTTTTTTACTATAAATAACTAAAACTCTCGATAAATACGATTTGGTCACTTGCTCGATGGTTTTTTACAATTTGTCAAAAGAATAAATGTGTATATGGCAAAATAACCAATGGAGTTAAGTACATTTTTGGTCCTTGTGGTTTGGAGCATTTTCTCACTTTTGGTCCAAAAATAAAAAAAGGTTTGGTTTTGGTCCAAAACACATAGTTTCGTTCCACTTTTGGTCCAAAAGACATAGTTTCGTTGGGGGACTAAACTCTTTTCTTCCTAACTTATTTCCCTTCTAAAATACCCGAAAATGTTTTAAAAAATCCGCAAAAAAGGCAACTCTGAAAAAAAATCAACTTCGTAAAAAGCCAAATATACAAATGAAAAACATTTTTTTTAAACGAAGGTAGCTGACAAATTCTTTTGCGAATTGATAGGTTGTCTTTGATTGTTTTAATGAACTTCCCGAAAATGAACATAAGCGACTCCCGACCCATTCGACTTGTTTCCCTTTTAGCTGAGGTTTACAAGTAGACCCGTTGAAAATAAAACAAATCCAAATGAACCCATTCATAAGCAATTACGGAAAGGAATAAGAGAGCTGGGAAATGTCCATACAGTAGTGTAGCTCTCGTTCAGAGTCTCTAGGTTGGGGAAGCTCGTAGAAGGCATCCTCAAGCATCTGGAGATAGTATTGTTGCTTATAATTGCCACCTTAGCTTGCGGCTAATCCATTAATATTGTCTCCAATAGCACCAAGGTCCGAAAGACTTCTTCTGCTAATAACACCTAGGCTGAATCCGCCCGAGGAGGGGCTCGCGTCTGATTAGCTAGTTGGTGAGGTAATAGCTTACCAAGGCGATGATCGAATGACTATTCATCTATTGTATTTTTATGCAAATATGGAGCAAGAAAACTCTATGAAAAGGATCGTAAGTGAGAAGACTGGTTACGAAGAAAGAGAAAGCCAGATTCATATTCACCTACATGAAAAGTATATAGGAAGAAGAATAATCTGTTTTTTCTTTTTGAAAAAGAAGAACTAACTTTCTTTGAATTTGAAGTAATAAGACTATCCCAATTATGACACTCATGGAGAAAGAATCTTAATAAATGCAAAGAGGAAGCATCTTTTATCCAATAGCGAAGAGCCTGAACCAAGATTTCCAGATGGGCTGGGTAAGGTATTAGTATATCTAATACATAATTTAAATGTGAAAAATTGTCCTCTAAAAAAGAAAATATTGAATGAATTGATCGTAAATTATCGAATTTAACTACCCCTTTCTTTTCTAGGGAAGATATTAATCGCAGAGACAATGGAATTTCCAGAATGATTGAAGAAACCTCTGACATTACTTGCGAATAAAAAATATTGTTGTGCCCCAATTGTTTAGAATCATTAACAGAAAGAATAAAATGATTCTGTTGATACATTCGAATGATTAAACGTTTCACAATTAGTAAGCTGAATTTATTGTCATAACCTACATTTTCCAACAAAATAGATCTATTTAAACCATGATCATGAGCAAGTACATAAATATACTCCTGAAAGATAAGTGGATATAAGAAAGAGTGTTGTTGAGATCTATCTAGCCCTAAATAGCTTTTGAATTTCTCCATTTGAAATTCTATTTAAATGAAAGGTAGAGGATTTTTGGGGTTATAAATGATACATAGTGCGATACAGTCAAAACAAGGTATTATAGTACAAACCAAATAGATACCTCGGATCCAGATAAACTTATCAACGGATTCTCTATCCTCTCTTTTTCCATTTAAATTGAAGTATTTATGTTCGTTTTCATTATAGGATAACAAGATGATTAGAAATCCTTTACTTTTTTCAACCTAATCGCTCTTTTGATTTTGGAAATTTTTTATCAATATACTGTTTCTTATACACATACGTTTCCATTATGAAATGGAGAATGATAATATTTAGGATTCATTAAAAAATAAAGAATAAATTCCTGGGAGAAAGCCTTCCCGTATTGGGCACTAATATTTTTTTAACGTCTAATTAGATCGGGTAATCGTTCAAATTAAGAACGGAAGCTCGTTGCTTTTTCTTTCCCTAAAAAAAATGAAATGAATTGAAGCTTTGAGGCCCTATCCATTTATTAATTCGACCCAACTTGAAATTGACTTTGGTTTCCTACCTTTCAATAAATTAAAGAAGGCTTTGTACCGAGCCGGAAAGAATAAAATATTCTCAAAACTCTTAATTGATACGACATGCTATTTTTTCCATTCATTCCCTTTCAGGATCAGTCGTGGTCTTCCAAACTTTACCGATGGTATGGACGAATCCCTCGCTTCATCTAAATGTGTAAAAGATCCTAGCCGCACTTAAAAGCCGAGTACTCTACCGTTGAGTTAGCAACCCAAATAGAAAAAGGGGTATGTAGATACAATCAGAATAAAAAAAAATTCTTAAATCAAAGCATTAATTTAATCTACGAAATCAAAAATAGAAAAAAAAATTCTAATCTATTTGGAACATAAAAATGACTAAATTAGATGAAAAAAAAAATTCCCGATCAAAATAAAAAAAGACATGTAAAAAATGTGGACCATCCCCTATTTCTATGTTATACACTTTTTCAATCAAAAATCCGGGTATCAAATCCAACGAACCCATCATTTGAATCAACAGGTAAAAAATCAAACCTATGGGACGGAAATAAATAGAACTGCTTATCACGATGAATTATATTTGTTCGATACAATGTTGTCAATATAAACATTAAGAAAGGAATACGATGAAAAAAAAAACAAGAACTGAAATGGAAAGAATAGTAAAAAAGGGACTTGTGTTGGATTGGCACTGCATATACATATCTACTAAAAATTTTAGTTTAGATGGAGAATAATAATAAACAAAGAATAAACAAAGAAGAAGTAGAAAAAGTATTTATGCAATCAAGAGTGTATTGAATCCATATAGAATAAAGAACTTCGATTCCTTGTTTCTTACTTGATATTAGAGGTCGAATGAAAACCATCCAATTGCAGGTCAGGTAATGCCAAAATATTTCTATTTTGTGAGGATGAATCAAATAAGGGTTTCCTTAGAAAAGGATTCTATCAAAAAAGATTCTATAAAAACAATGATAACTAGATACGAATATAAGAAGAAAAGAATAGAAGAAGAAAAAAAGGAAATAAAAAAACATAGTATAGAAAAGATATCCAAAATGATATAGAAATCATTATCCTACCCTTATTTTTTATTTCCTTAATTTCATTTCATTTCATTTCATTTGATTAGGGCAAAACCTCTGCCTTTTTTAAAATATCCTGAACAGTTCCTGTAGGCTGAGCACCTTTTTCAAGGAAATAGAGAATAGCGGGAACGTTTAAATAAGTTTGATTCTTGATCGGATCATAAAAACCCACTTTCTGAAGATCTCTTCCTTCTCTTCGGGATCGAACATCAATTGCAACGATTCGATAGACGGCTCATCGGGATAGATGTAGATGAAAAAGAACCCCCCCCCTAGAACCGTATAGGAAGTTTTCTCCTCGTACGGCTCGAGAAAAAATGATGTTTTGTCTATGGATAAAATTAGAATAAATAGAAAATCTGTAAAATGAATTAGTCTATAATATCATTTCAAATTTCAATTTAACTCATAGTAAGTTTTATTTAGCTTCCTTCCTGAAAAAAAAAATCATTTGTACTCATAACTCAAGTTGAATATATAATAATAATAAAATAATTCTCAAATATATTAAAGATTTTTCTTTAAGATATTTTTTTATTTTTTTTATTGAGTGGTCTTTAACCCACCGTTTTTGTCTCGTTTAAAATTGATTTGGATTCTTTCCGTGAGACAATTGAAGTGGTGTTTCCTTGTTCTGGGATCCTTTATTTTTGTTTTAAATCATTGGGTTTAGACATTACTTCGGTGCTTCTTAATCCTTTCAAAATGGTAGCAACATACCCCTTTTGGGATTTCTTTCTATCAAAGAATCATACCGAGGTTGATTCACGCGCGATACACTGTCGATCGAAAAAGTTTTAGCCGTTCCAACAATTTTGAAAATTTGTTCGAATGGAATCCTTTCGATTTCTATATCGAAGATATACTTACGAAGTTGTTCCAATTTATTAATTGGCATTAACCCTAGATCGTTGCCCCTGAGAAATTAATAAATACTTTCTACTCGAGCTCCATCATGAACTATTTACATTAGAACCCAATAAAAAAAGAAGGGTTCTAGTAGAATAGAACAAACGACGTCGAGCCAAGAGCACCTTCATTCCTATATAAAATGGTGGATGTAACAATAAGAATCCACACCGGATCGTGTCCTTCAAGTCGCACGTTGCTTTCTACCACATCGTTTTAAACGAAGTTTTACCATAACATTCCTCTAATTTGGAACCAGTATGGAATTGATTCAATTATGGAATCATGAATAGTCATTGGTTCAGTCGGTACAGAGACATAGTTATTTATATTTAAATATTTAATAACATAGATAATAAAGATTTTTCTGAAGAAATTTTAGCAAAATGACGTCTTTTTTTGTCTGAATAGAAGATTTTTCTATAAATATCTATCTCAAAAAAAAATCTAACAGAAATATTAACAAATCAAAATATAGAAATAACATAACTAACAGAAATTGCACAAATAAAATAAATAAATTCTATTTGACTCTGTCTCTTCAAGTGACTCAATAAGATAGACTGACCATTTCCAACTTCCCAACCTAGAAGGAATCATTACAAATCTTGATAGTTGAAAAAGTTTTCTACTTCTACATCATTATTTGAGTCAAGTTTTACTCCTTTTTATTATCATAAAAAAGCAAGATCTCTGTGTGTGTGTGTGTGTTTTTTTTTTTTTTTCAAATTGAATTGTCAATGATGCAAAGCAAATAAGCTAAATGGATCGAACAATAAAAAGAAATATCATTGTTAAATATTTTAATTTTGATATTTTAGGGATCCAATTTCATTTTCACAAAAATGGAAACACTATTGTCACTGAAATAGGATAACCATACATACCTATAGTCTAAGCACTTCCTCTTTTATATGTATTTTCATATTTTTTTAACCTGAGGTTAAGTAATCTTTCTCCAACTGTGATCTATGCCCCATTTTCTATGGGTTACAAAAGGGTTCAGTTGCTTTTGCGTGTCATTTGAACTCGATTTAGTTTGGTTTGTGAAAAACTCAGATATGATTCCGCAAAGAATAAAAAAAGTCTATCCAAACCTTGAAACAGAACCTTGTTGAACAAAAAAGAAGTATTGGAATACAATGGATATGCTCTGGGACGGAAGGATTCGAACCTCCGAATAGCGGGACCAAAACCCGTTGCCTTACCGCTTGGCTACGCCCCATTTCTATTTTTATTGGATACTTATACTATTAAAGAATAATATTGGTATTAAGTGTTCGTCAATTCCAGTCCAACTATATAGAGAAAATCTTTATTCTTTATAGAATCTATTATAGATTCGTGCTAGGATTTTGGCATGTGTATATCTAGAATTAATTCAACGGAATTTATTGATCATTACATATAATTCAATTAAGATATTGTATGAAAGTATGATTTCTTCTATTCTCCTTTGAGAATCGGAGGATTTTTGATTGAGCGGAAAAAGAAGGATTTTTTGTCTACCTTACTTTACTTCATTTTTCCTTATATCAATAACTCAATCAAAATGCAATTATCTCGACGAAAAAAATGTCTGTTATGCTTAATATCTTTAGTTTGATCTGTCTTAATTCTGCCCTTTATCCGAGTAGTCTTTTCTTGGCCAAATTGCCCGAAGCCTATGCTTTTTTGAATCCAATCGTCGATTTTATGCCAGTCATACCCCTGTTCTTTTTTCTTTTAGCCTTTGTTTGGCAAGCTGCTGTAAGTTTTCGATAAGATCTTTAATACTATCCTAGAAAATTCATATTTATTCGAGAAAAATTATAACAATTGATAAGATCAAATAAGTCTGACAGTATGAACCTTCGATTCAAACATTGAAATTCTCGGATAGCCGCGAGACGCCCTATTTCCTGATTTGAATCCTTTTTACGGCGAAATACCTTATTAGCTTCGGGTCCCTTACAATATCTAATTTGGGTATGAAAGTGATTTGTGGTAATCAAAGACTCTTATTACAAATTTCAACTTCATTTGAATTTCTGAACATTCTTTTCTATTTCTAGAATTCTTTTCTTGGTGTCAAAATAGGATATGTGATATAAAAATGGAGGATCTATTGTCTTTTCTCGTTTTTCTTTTTCAAAAAATGATCTTGGAGGTTGTGTAATGCTTACTCTCAAACTTTTCGTTTATACAGTAGTAATATTCTTTGTTTCTCTCTTCATCTTTGGATTCCTATCCAATGATCCAGGACGTAATCCTGGACGTGAAGAATAATTTTTTTGTTTTTATTACTTGATTTTATCATTTTCTTAAGATTTTATTTTAGCTATTCCACACATTTAACAAGGAAAAAATAAAAAGGGGTTTGCAAAATTTGAAAGAAAAAATGGAAACTCATCAACGGAAACGGAAAGAGAGGGATTCGAACCCTCGGTACGAATAACTCGTACAACGGATTAGCAATCCGCCGCTTTCGTCCACTCAGCCATCTCTCCCAATTGAAAAAGATACTTACTATGTTACATTACACATCAAGTAAGGATTAAAGAAAGTATTTCTTTCACATTCTTTATCGTTATTATATAATTAGCAATTCCATTTAGATGCTCGAAAGATCAAAATAGAAAGAGAAATAAAGAAGACCTTCTTTCTTTTATTTTGTTCGAAGTGCCTTTTGGGCCTGGCCCGGTCAATACCCAGCCAGGCCTTTTTTTGTTCCAACGAATTCCCTTTATTTATAGGCAACATACTATACCAATTTGGTATCTGTATAAGAATATCTGTTCTGGGGTTTACATATACCTATCATTTTTGTTATAATGGAAATTGAGAAGGATTTTGGATTAAAAAAATCAATTAAGTATGTATCAAAAAAATTTTTATTATTCTTATGTCATTAGGCAAACCAAAATTGATATTCAAATCCAAGAATAATTCACGAATTCTCAGTCAATAAATAGTTAATGGTTCCCATAAATTTAGGCTTTTTGAGTGAAAATATAAATTTCAATATAAAAGTGAGTGGAAGTTTGTGTGTTTTGAGATACTATACAATCAATCGAAGGGGCAGATCAAATGCAATAAAAAGGGGAAAAACTGTTTCTTTTCTAATTTTTATAAATTTAGAAAAAAGGATTAGGATTAAAAAGGGATGCAAGTACAATAAACTCAAGTTTACTAATCCAACTCAAAAAGGGAAATTTTGATAAAAATGGTAAAATCCTCCCTCTACACAAGAAAATTATCAGAGTGCTTATTTACTGGATGAAAATGGTAAAATTTATAATCCCTATTCGTGCAGTAACATCATTTTGAATCCATTGAATTTGAATTGGTATTTTCTCCATTACAATTATTGTGAAAAGACAACTACAATCGTTAGTCTTGGGCAGTTTCTTTGTGAAAATGTATGTATAGCCAAAAAAGGACCGCATTTAAAATCGGGTCAAGTTCTAATTCTTCAAGTTGACTCTGTGGTAATACGATCGGCTAAGCCTTATTTGGCTACTCCAGGAGAAACTGTCATGGACATTATGAGGAAATCCTTTATACGCCGTATTCAAGCTATGGAAATAAAATATTCTGGAAGATATCAAACGTGGTCCCTACTCCAAGAAACCCTCAATACACCGTATAGAGGCCTTTTGATACGTCGTATTGACCCAATTACATACCTTATAAATAGAAAACTCAAAAAAGAGTTTTGAGTGTGCTAAATCATATTTTCGATACCTAAACCATAAAAGTCGATTTTCAAAAGAGAAGAAGAGCAGAAGAGGTCTTGCAACGTAATTAATTCTATAGGAAACAACTTGTAATCTCCTATACTCTTGTAATCGTTCAGTTTTTGGTATCATTCGTTAACTCAGTTAGTTTACCTTGGCTAAATTATTACTTTTGTATTGATTATGACGTTTGAAAGCTAATACCTTCGGGTATTAACCATTATTATGAAGATCTGAATGTTTGGTTTGTTTATCTTGATTGCTTAAATTATCATTGATTGCTTGTTTATGTTTATTAGTTTATACTTGTTTACGTGCTTTTGTATGCGGTCTATCATTCAACTGGATTTAGTGATACGGACCAAGTAATCTAGATGTTGGGACGACTCTCCATATAGTGATTTATACATCTAGACCAATAGGGTCACGAATAACGACCTATCTTTGCCCTTAGATTATGAGCTTAGTTGGACTGGTAGATGACCCTTGGGATCAACGAGTACATTCTCAATTAATTGGTAAAGACTTGGTTAGTGGACTACTAGTGTATGAAATGCTTTTAAGTAGTAAGTAGGTAAAGTCTCTATGAGCTAGGGTTTAACAAGATCACCATTGCTTTGATCCCTAAGATAGATTATAATCAGCAAATAAGGATGCTTTATGCAGATACATTTAATTATGACAGAATTCTTCGTATCTAGGTCTTAGAAAGAAGTACCGCCTAAGTCTTAAGAATGATATGCCGCCTCGAGATAAGTAATTATTGCACTAAATAAACAAATCAACATTTTGATTAGATTAATAATGGTTAATACAGTTTTCTTATATTTTGCTAGACAATAAACAAATCAACATTTTGATTAGATTAATAATGGTTAATACAGTTTTCTTATATTTTGCTAGACAGCTCTTTTATCCTCTATTAATTTACTTGCATGTGTTTTAGTGTCTTAAGTTGATTTTAGTCACCACAAAACCCGTGCCAGTCTCTCAGGCTGAAAACCCCCCTCATCTGTTAGATTTAGGATTAACTTAAGATTAGCATAGGTTTAACATAGAATATAACTAATTTTGTTTAGATAACCAAAATATTAATAAATTAAAAGATTGTTTCTCGCTCTTAGTGATCGACTACCTACTTACCACGAAACTCCCATCTAACTAGGTACACTGCCCGTTAAAGTGTTATTTTTGGTAATATCGGCAAAATATAAATTTAGAACTTGAATCATAAAATTACACACCTCACTACAATACATCAGGCACATATCAGAAGGGTTTTAAGTGTTCCTTCTCTTAGGCGGGAAGAATCAATGGCCAAGCCCTCCTTCTTTTGTTCGACATAACTGGCATGCACATCGGCACCAACAGTGAGTATTTGTTTATTTCAAATACCTATGCAAAAAATATTACAGAAGTTTACCTTCGGCTATTTTCAATTCCCGTAGACAGGGGATATCATCATTATCATAAATGATGATAGAGGAACTGCTTGACAAATACAACTTATCTGCAAGGTAACAATAACTTTAAATTTGCGTGTGAGTAATGTGATATGCAAATAACAATCAATCTTCATGATTCGTTACTGTTGTAAATCTTTGGAGACACTGAGGTTAAAACAATGGCGCACATGCCAATGTGCTTTGTTTTCCTCTCTATCACAGCATCACCAAGCCCACCTTATAAGGTTACTCTAAGTGAATGGCCCCTGTTTCATAAGCCAGTAGGTATCATTATCCTGCCTTTAAGGTAAAAAATTAATATTTGCAAACAAACCCACTAACCTCTGGTTTGCAAGATAAAAATCAAGATTCTTGGATCCTGTTTTCATATAGTTTGTTCTCCCAACATCAGTTACGTAATTGGTTACATCTGTAGGGTATTTAATTACTTGTTAGCATTGTAATATGACCAACCATGTACCAAACAATTACATATATATAAAAATTATCATATTACCAATCAAGTACTTGTTGTTGGCAGGCTCGATACGATCAAAATCTATCAACTAGAACGGATATCTGAGGAAGCCATGACCATTTACAGAAACCTTCCGCACTGTTGTTTCCCTATCAAACTCAAGCATGATCGTATCATGTTTGAAAATCCGATACTCATCCTTATTAGGGAGAACCACAAAGTTTTTTATTGAGTAGATGTCGTCTTCCTTTAATCTCAGGAAATTGTGTGCTATGCTTGCTTTAGCAGTACAGTGAATCATATTACCCTGCAAGGACTTAGCATTAGACATACACACAATGACAGGAAATCTAGTTTCTAAAACTTACCCATGAGTCAGAGACAACCAAATCCATACTCAAATAGCGACCGGTTACAACATTTACATCCCACACCCTGCCAATCATCATAATAATCGTGCCAGTGAAATCTACCTCCAATTCATCCAAGAACAAATGAGACTTCGTATGTAAAGATTCAGCCATGCCTGTAGCTTTGCTAATCGAGTTGGTGCCTCCAGACTTGGTTGACATCTTTTTTTGAGGCTTCGTGTGTGAAGATTCAGCCATGCCTACACCTTTGCTATCTGATTTGGTGCATCTAGACTTGGCTGAAATATTTTATTGAGGCTTCCTTGGTGAAGATTCATCTATGCCTGCAACTTTGCTATCCGGTTTTTTGCCTACAGACTCGGTCGATATCTTTTTCTTTGCTTTGACTTATGTGTTACTTTGACTTATGTGTTATGGTATAATTGCTTTTGATGTTGTATGAGATGGTCAATTGGTTAACGCACTGCATTTGATTTTATAACCACATCCAGGTTGATTGGGTTGCTTTCAGGCTCTAACTACAGTAAATGTAAGGTCTGTAACAACAGGGATTCTTTGCATTCTTATAGGGGGTTATGTAACTGCATAATGAATGCTTCCTAATGAATGGAGAAGAATCGATTGCATTAACTGACATTTGCTTGAATACAACTTCACACCCGGCTTGTAATGCAGCATGATTTTGTACATACGGCTATGTGGGTAAGACATAGCTTTTAAGGATACAACCCTATTAAATTTAGAGGTTGTATCTTTTAGTATAATACATAGATTAATGTCCCATTAAATGTCAAATAAGATGAGATCATCTAGATGGCAATTAAGGGTTCCGATTAGATTTAATGATCATGTTATGAGTTATTTGAGCCAAAAGAAGGATGTTATTGATAATAGTGATAGTATAGAGGAATTTAGGGTTAGGGATATTAGAAGGCTAATTAATTTCTTTGATTCTCATTATCAAAATAACCAAATATATATAGCTACAAAGATTATTCTAGAGTATAGGCTTGGCTTAATACAAGCCCACGGGCCATTATAAAATAATAATAAACGCTATAAAATATATCAACTAATACGCCCTCGTAGTTAGAGCGGGAGGAGGCCGTACGCTCAAACTGGATCGAAATTCTTCAAACAATGTGGAAGGCAATGCCTTGGTGAAAATATTGGCATATTGGAAATGAGAGGGCATATGTAGAACTCTAACTTGACTAGTGGTAGCCATATCTCAGACGAAATGAATGTCGATCTCAATGTGTTTCGTCCGTTGATGTTGAATAGGGTTGGCAGACATATAAACAACACTAACATTATTACAGTAGACAAAAGTTGTAGTCGATAAAGGATAGTGTAACTCATGAAGAATGTTACGAAGCCATGCAGTCTCTGCCACAATGTTAGTAACACCCTGGTTTTTAGCTTCGGCACTGGAGCGTGAAAGAGTATGCTGTTATTTAGCGAACCAAGATAGTAAGTTATCACCTAAAAGACACAATAACCTGAGGTAGACCTGCGTGTAGATGGATAACCTGCCCAATCCACATTAGTATAACCAACCAAAGAGGTAGTGGAGGATGCATATAAGTGAAGGCCTAAATCTAAAGTACCCTAAATATATCGCAATATATGCTTAAGAGCAGCTAAATGTGGCTCTCGCAGATCGTGCATCTAAAGGCAAATCTACTGAACTGCATAAGACAAATTTGGAAGTGTAAACGTAAGATACTGAAGTCCCACTACAAGACTTTGATACAAAGTAGGATCCTGAACTAGAACCCTGTCCGAACCCAATTTGGACTCTGTATCAACTGGTGTCCGAGAGAAATTAACCATGTGAGCATGCTCAAGGAGCTAAAGAGCGTACTTTCACTAAGATAAAAATAAACATGTTAAGTGATGAACTGCAGAGATACTAAGAAAATAATTAAGTGCCCCGAGGTCAGTCATTTCAAACTCACTATGTAAAGAATCAATAAGATGCTGAAAATGTGTTGTAGAAGAAATTGTAAGAATAATATCATCCACATATAAAAGAAGATAAGTAACTTGAGATCCCTGTCTATAAATAAATAGAGAAGAATCGCAACGACTGTGATAAAATCTGGCCCGTGTGGCATAACCTGCAAAATGCTAAAACCAAGCACGAGGTGCTTGTTTCAGTCCATATAAAGATCTCTGCAAATGACAAACATAGTTAGGGAACCTATCATCAACAAAATCGGGTGGCTAATGCATGTAGACAGTCTCGGATAAATCACCATTAAGAAAAGCATTCTTAAAATCAAGTTGGTGAATCGACCACTTACAAGACACATCAAGGCTAAGAACTATGCGAATAGTGGCTGGTTTGACAACCGAGCTAAATGTCTTATCAAAATCAACACCAAGTTGCTGATTACTACCATTAGCAACCAAACAAGCCTTATAACAGCTTAAAGTCCCACCAGTATGAAAATTATGCTTAAATAACCACATAGAGCGAATCATATTAACACCTGTATGTCTTGGTACAAGTAACCAAGTTCCATTTTTAACCAACATATTATACTCATCGTACATAACATTACGCCACTAGGGATCTTTTAAGGCGTCAGACGGATTTATAGGAATAGGAGAAATCAAGAAAGTATTTAGAGACAAGCGATCGATAGGTTTGACAATGCTTGATTATGACCATGTGATCATGGGATGAGTGTGGGGTGGTTCATTAACTAGCTCGGTATTAGTTTATGGATTTGGTGGATCGAATATGGGTGGTGGCAACAGACTTTTTAGGTTTGGGTTTAAGTGTTGTGTGTTTCGTGACTAGTGGGCTGGTTGGTGGGGGAAAGTTGGGCCTGGTGAATTTAAGCCGGTGTGAGGAGGACTTTGATTTGGATCGGTAATTGGTGGAGTGTGAGTGGTAGGCTGAGGGTTGGCAGTTGGGCCATAGGTATGCGTTGCGGGGTCAAGAAGGGTATGGTAAAGTAAGGAGGAGGAAGGCATATGTTCAAGGAATTGATACGAGGATAGAGATGATGGTGTCATGGACTTGTATAGAAATTGAGTTTCATCAAAGGTGATGTGCCTAGATAAGATGATTTGATTTGTTTTGAGGTCTAGACAACGAAAACCACGATGGTAAGTGGGATAGCCTAAAAATATACATCGAGTGGCTCGTGGCTCAAGTTTGTAAGGGGAGTGAAGGTGAGGGTAGCATAGACACCTAAATATTCATAAACGGGAGTAATCAGGTTGTTTGTTAAATAGGCATGTGAAAGGTACTTCATTTTGAATTGTGGTAGATGGTAAAAGGTTTAGAAGATAGGTCGCCATATGAAGAGCTTCGACCCAAAAAGTAGGGGGAAGATGTGCTTGAAATAGTAGAGTAGGAATGATATCATTGATTTTGTGTATCATTCATTCTGCCTTGTCATTTTGTTAAGAGGTTTTTGGGCAAGAGAAGTGAAATTAAATGCCATTTTTGACAAAAAGGTTATGGAGTCGATTGTTATCGAACTCACCACCATGATCACATTGAAAGCTTTTTATTTCAAATTTAAATTGATTTTTGATATAAGTGCAAAAATGCAAAAAATTATCAAACATGTCGGATTTAGAACGAAGGGGATATATCCATAGATAATGAGAAAAATGATCGAGAAATAAGACATAATATTTAAAACCACTAGAACTAATAATGGGGGATGTCCTTAAATCAGAATGAATAATATCAAAGTAATGTTCAACAATAGAATATGAAGAATGAAATGGAAGCTTTACATGTTTTCCAAGTTGGCACGTATGACAAATATGTGACGACTTTTCTTTATGATGAAATAAACAAACGAGAGATAAGAAAGCGTAGCACTTCATCACCCGGGTAACCGAGGCATTGATGCCATGTAGATTCACTAGTTGAGAGGAAAGCAGTAGGAGAGGTTGATGGCTTGGTAACTGGATAGAGATCGCCCGAGTTGTCACATTGAAGGAGGATATGACGAGTCAGGAAATCCTTCATAAAAAAACCAAATGCGTCAAATTTAATTGTGCAATTATTGTCTCTAGTAAACTGGAGTACAGAAATGAGATTTTTAATTATATTGGGGTAACAAGAACATTATGGAGATGTATGGGACGATGAAGAGAGGGAACAATGTTATGGCCGGTATTGGTGACTGGAATAGAATTGCCGTCACCAACGTGGACAGATGAGAATAAACGTTTATAAAAAAATGGTACTTAAATTACTTGCATTAAAATTTAAATAAGAGGAAGCACTTGTATCCATGTGCCAAGTCGGGTCCAGTGTCATTGTGCTAAACGCACCATGAATAGAAGTAGCTTGAGATCCGTAGTGTCTTGGAGCGGGACCGAGGAGACCTTGGTGTTGCTGTGGAAATGGAGATACAAAATACCATTGTGGTGTTACTTGTTGGGCCACGTGAGGATTATGGGCCACCTGTTGGGCCTGAATTTGGTTAACAAAACCAAACTAGGCTGGTTGTGGGTTATTAGTGGGTTGGGAATAGAACTGGACCATTATACCAGTATTCGAACCATATGGGGCCCAATTCGGTTGAGGTGGTATGTAATTAGTTGTAGCAGACCCACGACTATTGGTCACATACCCTTGATTTTGACCACTTAATATGTAATTAGTTGTAGCAGACCCAAGACTATTGGTCACGGACCCTTGACTTTGACCACTTAACCCCGCCCGATTCCTATAGTCGAGAAGAAATTTGCATCGATCACCAAACTTACATGATCCCTTATTAAAATGATCACATATTTGAGGAAGAGAAGATGACTTATTCGGTGTACCTTTGTTGTTTGATGAATTGGATGCCATAAGAACAGATGGTGTTGTGTCTTCTACGACCATGTTAGGCGATTGGATTTTTTTAGTGGTGTTTGGGTTTTGGAGTCGTCAGCTGTAGAGGGGGAGGAAGGGGATGTCAAAGATTGAGGAGAATAATTAGGACAGAAAACCTAGTTGTGATACCATATTGGAAGGCTAATTGATTTCACTGATTCTCATTATCAAAATAACCAAATATATATAGCTACACAGATTATTCTAGAGTATGGGCTTGTCCTAATACAAGCCCACGGGCTATTACAAAATAATAATAAACACTATAAAATATATCGACTAATAGGGGATGCTGATCGTGTTGTTGTGAGGGATCAAATAGAAGGTATTGATATGGAGAAGGAAGGAGGAATGGTTGGGAATACGGATTATGATTTGCATACTGAAAACTGCTCCACTATAAGTGTTTCAATGAATACTGTGAATATAAATGATAATCAGATAGAGGAGTTTACTATGGAGAAGGAAAATAAGCGTGGTACTGTAAGGATTAAGGAGAATGATAAGCTTGAATTTATGAAAACTTATGCTACTACTGTAAAAGCTTATGAATTGAAATTTGATACTAGCTTATCATTTAAACAAACTGAAATCAGTAATGATGGGAAAGAAATTGTGATAGTTGATGATGAGTTAGTTGCAAAGGGATGTTCAAAGTAGAAATTAACTGTTTGTGGATATTTTGTTGGCTATATGATGTTTGCTAACGAGTTAAAATTTAACCCGCGCGTTGCTGCGGGGGCTAGCTTGTTTCATATAATTATGTTGTTCAATATAATTTGTAATATAAATTGAATGCATATATGAGTATATGATCAACATATAGACATGATCACATGAGTCATGAGTAATGACAAACCAACTATACAGATTTTTCTTTACTCATGCCTAAAGCTTTTGTTTATTTTCTGTAAAGTAAAAAAAGACAACAACCAATATTTTACGCTTGGTCATCATCCGATGTGAATCTCAATTTTATGACAACTATGGATTAATAACGTAAACTAAATGTGAACACAAAATCAACATTAAATAGAAATTTACATTCACATCGCTTGCAACAACATACCAAGTAACCAAATCTCATGTTTATGTTTTCTTACATACATCTTTTAAACAACAAAAGCATAACGTGTTTCCTTTTTCTTCCATCTTTCTTTCCCACCAGACGAATAATAAATGTGCGTACTGTTGACATAAAATTTCTGAGTAAACTTTTTTGTGAAAGCAGACATGCATAAAGACACATATAATGCTTCAGATTCAGGATGGCGAACACACACCTAAACTATTATATATGTATTTTTACAGTCACAACAATCTCAATTTCGCCCTTGGCGGGTCTTGGTGACCGTAAGTAATATTACATTTATAACATTAAACAAAAATCCTATAGTATGAGCTTACATAATCACATCGTCGTGTCACGTTTCAGTTTGCAACAAAGCAAGATGATACACTGTTTGGCACATGAATTACCATATGCAATTTTAAAGATTTTGAATACGTCATATCAATAACTTATGAAACTTACCTAATTTATAATTAATGACATAAAATGGGTTATTTAGAAATTAGGATATTTTTTAGTGTAACGTTCGGTATTGTAAGGTCTAGCAGGTTTTGCTTGTTTTGGTAATATATATGATGCAAGGCAAATAATGACATGATGCTGAGTATCATTTGAGAAGAAATAAACCTTAATCAACACATTAAAAAGAGAAAGAGGCTAAATCAAAAGTCCAAAACAAAATATCAAGGAACATATGTCATGGTTATGTCAGAACATTAAGGGTCAAAGTAAGCCATTTTGAGAGTCGAAATAGGTCAGGTATCATAAATAGCCAACATAAATAAGAAAAAAAAATCTTAACTAACAAAATTAGTATAAATACGATGCTCTGGATAGCTTTGTGCATCAAATTAATATTTGCAAGAAAAAAGAAAAAATCTTAGTTATTTATAACAAAATAAAGAAGTAGCGATATTTCTCTAATTTGTATCAAGTAG
>BQNB010085782.1:0-10989 GCA_026074375.1 Tanacetum coccineum
CGTTTGAATTGATCGTTGTAAAACTTATTAATATTTTGAACTTATGCAACGGTGTTTATTTTCAAAACGTACCCCTTAGAGGTCGTTCTTTATGCTTTGAAACTGAGATATTCATGAAAGTTACATCCTCGGACGCTTATTGTGATGGGACCCTATTTGGGAGTGTAACAGATTGGTATCCAGAGCCAAAGTTATAAAGAACGAGATAGTATAACTAGGTCTGGTCTATAACCAGTATGTGATCCTATGTAATTATATGTGCTTTACATAATCTTACGTATACGTAATATGTATATGTAATATATATAATTAAATACTAAGTATAACTGATATTACTATAATTATATTGCATTTCATCTCGTCATACCGCATTCGATGTCCCATTCATTCATCCATTCATCTATGCATTCATTTACCCATTCATTCATTCATTTTTCTTGCATCATGCACGGTTGACATAAACGGAATTTATATAAACTTTTTCTTGTGCAGATCATGTCCATCTTCGTTATCTTAATTTCATCAGATTCGTCAAAGGATAGTGTAGGGACACTAGCTGGATAAGTTATCTTGTTTGGCACTATCCCTACCACCATCCCAGATACCACACCCACTATGACTCCACCTGCTACTCATGTTGATACCACATTGACACCCACCAAGATACCTACTATTTCACCTATCGTACCATCATCTCTGGATTATACACTCGCATCACCTGATTACTCACCCGCATCTAATATGGAGTTTAATCCATCTGAGGTTTTGTCATCATATCATATACCACCACTACCAGCTATTTCACCATTCCTATAATCGACTAATGATTCTTCAAACAGTGACACACCTGATACACCACCATCACCCACCTATGGTACCCTATTTACTGAGATTACCCTTTCTACCTAGAGATCACCTGCAGCATCGGGAGCACTTCGTCGCCGAGTCATGATTCTTGCACTCAGACAGCCTATTCCTCATGGTCGACTGTACCGTACCATCTTAATGGACCGGTACGCATGATGACTGCGAGGAATACCTATCGTCTTGCCGTGAGACATTCAGTTGAATACTCTTCATCAGATCTCTTTACCTCTAATGATTCATCAGATACTTCATTGGATTCTTCTTCAGATGACCTATCCGATTCTTCATCTGGTCATTCATCTTCGGATCATTCATCACCAGCACTACCATCGGGTATAAGATCTAGTCATCAGTTATGTTCATTACTATCGAGTATTCCTCATTCATCTGCTGCTATTACCGAGAGACTATCTCATCCTTCTTTTGCGGGTCCTTCTCGCAATAGGAGTAGGCCCCCTACCACATCAGTACCGATATCTTTACTTGTACCGTAAGCATTATCACTAGCACACGCTGATCTTTTACCATCACCTAAGAGGATTAAGAGTTTTAATTCTATGACAAATTTAGATGATTGTTCGGATGAGAGTTCTAAGTCGTCTGTACCTAGAGAGACTAGTTTGAGGGATGACGTTGTTGTCAAGGGTAGTGATGAGCCCTACTCAAAGCATGATATCGATCCTAAGATTCAGGCAGAGATTGATGAGTGTATTGCTTATGTGGATGCTCTTAGAGCAGAAGGGATAGATGCTAGGGTTGTGGTTGAGGTTGTTGCTCAAGAGGAGGTCAAGATGAGTACGAGGGGCCTGGTTAAGGTTAGACTTGAGAGGGTTATGCATCCTGCAGTGCTAGATGATATCCCCGAGCCTGCTCAAAAGGAGGGAGTTATAGAGGGTACTTATGATACGTTAGGATACCTAGTACAGAGATTTCATGATCACACTATAGAGATCCCAGCTCACCGAGTTCAGGTTATTGAGATCATTCAGAGGGATCAGGGGCACATGATCGTAGCAATGGGTTAGCAAAGTGTTGTTCTGTCAGAGAGGATTAGTGAGCTGGAGCGGGATAATATGAGACTTAGAGGCACATTGGATGTTGCGAGTCAGAGAGTTTCCCGACTTCAGTGGAGGGAGTTGCGTGTTCGTAGAGAGATGAGGCAGATTTGACATTTTTGATTTTATGATCGCATGAGGATTGCTAGGCTTGAGACTTTTGCTAGGAGGCACTTAGGCTACCATCCTTAGATTGTTCCATGATTGTCCTATTATTGATCCGTAGTATCTAGTAGTAGAGTATTATTAGGGATTTGTAAATCCTATCTTTTAGAAACCATGATGTAATCATTAACGTTTAACGATATGAAATCTAATATCTATTATTCTACGTTATAATGTTCTTAATCTAATGCTATTTTCATTTACTCATTGCATATTGCATCATTACTAAATCGTGGCATTATTATGAATTTATTTTATTATGTGTTTCCATGTGCTGAAACCCGTTATCTTTATTGAACCCCATTAATAATCTCGTATTACCTATAATATCATCATATGGTGTATTGTTATGTTGTAGGAAAATGCCTAACACACGATCTAGAGCGACGATGACACGTGAAGTGGTTAACGAACTAATTGGCCACCGAGTGGCAAAAGCGTTGGAAGCTCGCGAAGCTGCCATAAACCTTGAACCCCTTGTGGAAGGTGGGGGTGATCAGGAAGAAGAAAATGGTGATGACTATGAAGGTGGAAATGGAGGAGTAAATGGAAATGGAGGACAAAATGGAAATGGAGGAAATGGAAATGGTGGAGGAAACGGAAGTGGAAACGACAATGGAAATGGTAATGGGAACGGAGGAGGAAATGGCTATAACTTTGGAGGTTTTATGCTTGTTGCTAGAGAGTGAACATATCAAGACTTCTTGAAGTGCCAGCCACTTAACTTTAATGGAATGGAAGGAGTTGTTTCGTTGACTCGCTGGTTAGAGAAGATGGAGACGGTGTTCCATATTAGTAATTGTCCAAAAAAGTACCAAGTAAAGTATGCTACATGCACACTACTAAACAGTGCTTTAAGGCTGCATATGCCATGAAGTAGACAGAAATTATGAAGTTGATGACAGAAGTGTAATGTCCGAGGAACGAAATTCAGAAGATAGAGACTGAGTTATGGAACTTAACGGTGAAAGGAAATGACTTGACTACTTATATTGGGAGATTTCAAGAATTGGTTCTGTTGTGTACTAGAATGGTCCCCGATGAGGAGGACAAGGTCGAGAGATTCATAGGAGGTTTACTTGATAATATCCAGGGGAATGTGATCGTTGTTGTACCCACTAGACTTTAAGATACGATCCGAGTTGCTAACAATCTAATGGATCAGAAACTGAAGGGTTATGCTAGAAATGCTTAAAACAAGAGAAGGTTTGACAACAACCCGAGGGATAACCATGGGCAGCAACAAGCTTTCATGTGACACAATGTTGGAGGCCAGAATATGGCAAGAGCCTACACGGCCAGAAGCAATAAGAGAAAGGGGTATGTTGGGTCTCTCCTCTACTGCAACAAGTGCAGGTTGCATCATGAAGGGCCGTGTACTGTAAGGTGTGGAAACTGTAAGAGGGTTGGTCACATGACTAGAGACTGTACGGCTACTGTTGCTCCAAACACTCAGAGGACCCCAGTTGGGAATCAGCCGGGTGTTGTTTGTTATGATTGTGGAAGGCCAGGACATTATAGGAAGGATTGTCCTAAGTTGAGAAATCAGAACCGTGGGAACAAGACTAGAAACAAGACTGGAAGGAATAAAGCTATAGCGAGGGCTTATGCCATCGGAGGAGGAGCAAACCCCAATTCCAATGTCGTCACGGGTACGTTCCTTCTTAATAACTGTAATGCTTCTATGTTATTTGATTCGGGTGCCGATAGGAGTTTTGTGTCATCTACCTTTAGTGCCTTGCTTGATGTTGCACCGTCCACTTTAGACACTAGTTATGCTATAGAACTTGCCGATGGAAGAATTTTAGAAACCAATGTTATCTTTAGAGCCTGTACGTTAGGATTATTAGGTCATCCGTTCGGCATTCATCTAATGCCCATAGAACTTGGTAGTTTTGATGTCATCGTCGGTATGGATTGCTTAGCAAAGTACCACGCGGTGATCGTTTATGACGAAAAGATCGTTCGTATCCCTTATGGAGATGAGGTGTTGATAATCCAAGGTGATGATTCTGACGGAGAAAGCGAGTCGAAGCTGAATATCATATCGTGTACAAAGACCCAGAAGTATATACAGAAAGGATGTTAAGTTTATCTAGCGCAAGTTACATCAAAGAAGACTGAGGACAAGTCAGAGGAGAAATGACTTAAAGACGTGCCAATTGTACGAGAATTTCTGGAAGTCTTTCTAGAAGACTTGCCTGGACTACCACCTGCTCGACAAGTTGAATTTCAAATTGACTTAGTCCTTGGTGCTGCACCAATAACACGAGCCCCGTATCAATTAGCACCAGCCTAAATGCAAGAGTTATCCACTCAGTTGCAAGAACTTTCTGACAAAATATTTGTAACACCCCCAAAATGGGTCGCAGCGGAAATATGGGTTGGGGAATGTTACATCATAGATCAACAGCACGAGATAAGAGAACGACCTCTATATGAGTCGTTAAAATTGATACATTGGCTTAAATGGACTTGTTTGTTACAATAGCCGAAGCTTAAATAGTTCATCCATGAAAAGTAAAGATTTTAAGACATAACAAATATCCCCAAAATGTAATGCATCCAAATCTTTATAGTAATGACTCCAAAATGATGACCACCAATGTATCCTTGTTTCCCGTACCTTATTGACCTGAGAAAAACATGCTTTAAAACGTCAACATAAAGTTGGTGAATTCACAGGTTTAGTAAATGTATAAAGTCCTTGGCGCTGCACCAATAGCACGAGCCCCGTATCAATTAGCACCAGCCAAAATGCAAGAGTTATCCACTCAGTTGCAAGAACTTTCTAACAAAATATTTATAAGACCCAGTTTCTCACACTGTGGAGCTCTGGTTTTGTTTGTCAAAAAGAAATATGGATCTTTTCGAATGTGTATCTACTACCGTGAACTAAACAAACTTATTATGAAGAACCGATACCCACTTCTAAGAATCGGCGATTTGTTTGATCAACTTCAAGGGTCAAGAGTTTACTCTAAGATCGACATGAGATCTGGTTATCACCAACTCAGAGTTCGTGAGGAAGACATCCCAAAGACGGCATTTAGGACTCGCTATGGTCACTACGAGTTCCAAGGAATGTCATTTTGCTTGACTAACACACCTGCGGTATTTATGGATTTGATGAATCGGGTGTGCAAACCGTATCTGGATAGATTCGTGATCGTATTCATCGATGATATTTTGATCTACTCCAAGAGAAGAAAAGAACATGAAGGGCACCTTAAATTAATTTTGAAGCTACTTAAGGAGGAGGAGTTGTATGCCAAGATTTCAAAGTGTGATTTTTGGTTGTCGAAGGTACAATTTCTTAGTCACGTGATTAATAGTAAAGGCATCACCCAAGACACCAACCGAGATTTGTCAATTTTTAGGTTTGGCCAGTTACTACCGACGATTTATCGAAGGTTTCTCGAAGATCGCTAGGTCTATGATGAAATTAACTTAGAAAAGCGTGAAGTTTGATTGGGGAGAAAAGTCAGAAGCTACATTTTAGCTGTTAAAACAAAAGTTGTGTAGTGCGCCGATTTTGGCTCTACCTGAGGGAAGTGAGAACTTTGTAGTTTACTGCGATGCTTCGCATAAAGGATTGGGCGTGGTTTTGATGCAAAAGGAGAAAGTCATAGCTTACGCATCCCGCCAACTCAAAGTCTATGAGAAGAACTATACGACATACAACTTAGGACTTGGTACAATAGTGTTTGCGTGCCTTGAAGATGTGGAGGCACTATATGTATGGTACGAAGTGTGTCGTGTTTACTGATCACAAGAGTTTGCAATATATTCTTGATTAAAAATGTGACAACCATGGCTTGAGCAGGTTAGTCAAACCGTTAGTGTTGACTTAGGTGCCTGTTGCAATGTATGATTTATGTGATTTTATGTGTTTATATGTGTTTATAAGGTATTGGTAATCAATCTATTGAGTGTGATCATCTCAATGAGATTTGAATGGGGTGAAATTGTTTGAGTTCATTTCGTTCACTTTTGAGTGGCAAGGAAATGATTATTGAGATTTGAGCATTTCTGTGTTAAATGTGTAAGTATTATTACATATAAGTATTTTTGTGTTAGTAATCTAAGATAGGTTTAGATTTTAAGTGGTAAGTTAAGAAAAATGTAAAAGTTTTATTTTAGGAAAGTTAGGATGAAAATGAAAAAGTAAAAAAGTTATTTTTGAAAGTCTAGTGAATTTCGTTTATTTAAAAAGGTATAGTCAAATTAGTTAAGGTTTTTATAAAAATTTAAGGAAATACAAGTAATTATATAATTAATAAATATAATAAAAAAATAAAAAGAAGCCTTAATCGGCCGAAAATAATAAAGAATGAAAAAAAATGTAATCCTAATTGTTATCCAATTCCTAATTAGAATTAATCTAGAATATTTTTAGGTAGCCTATAAATACAAAACAAATCCCAAACCCCCTCTCCTATTATTGTCGACCGAACCAAGGAGAAAAAAAAAGTTAGGGTTTTCTTTTAAGGTATTTTCTAATCTTTGTTTAATTCTAGATATTTAATTTTCAATTAATGTAATTTAAACTTGATGGATTAGGGTTTATAAATTAGGTCTTTGATTTTTCTGGAAGTTTATAATGTTATAATAATTATTTGATCATTAGTTTAATTGGTTACGAGATTTGATCATGCGTTAGGGTCTAGATCGCCCGAATTAGTTGTTTAATTCACTGTAGAATTTTAGGCAGTTTTGTAATGAGCATAACCCATTCATAAAAGATCAAATAAATAATTTATAATATACTGGAGATAACCTAAGAGAGTCTACTTTCTAGCAAAGTTGGTCTCGTGAGTGTTTATGGTCGGGAAGTGGGTCAAAAGGTCTTTACAAAATCAGTGCGTAAAATTGTGACGAATTTCAGTTGTGGTTTTGATTTTTCTAAAAATACTTAGACAACTAGTTAGAGGCTCTAAATCACGTGGAAGTTAGTTTATATATTGTGTGTGACCCCTGAATTTTTGCTAGTCATATAATGAGGTCTAAAGTGGTCATCTAGCGTCATACTTTTAGGGTGTCAGATTCTGGACGAATTCTAGACACTTTGGATTAATGAATTTCTAAAGGGTATTTGTAAAAGGGTAATAGCTTTGGGAGAGCTATGAGAGGTTCATAGGACATATATGTAGCATGGTGAATTTTGGTTTGAATTATAGAAGTGTTTAAGTGGTACGTTTAGGACGTGTAAGTGAGTATAAAATTCTGCTCAAAACCAGAAAATTTAAAGTGTAGCATTGAAGTGTAAATGGCATATGTAGGAGTTGGAAAAGGGTTAAAATCAAGTATAGAACTATGGTAGATAGCTTAGATATCCATCATAGTTGAGGTTACATCATATTGGGTTGAATGCCTAATTGATGGTAGCTTATTGTGTGCTTAATTGTTTAGATTATCCGTGAAGTGTTTGTGAAGCTTTTGTTGGATTCTTTTGGGAAGCTAAGCATCAGGTGAGTTTCATAGTCCCTCTTTTTAATGTTTTAAATTGGGATGGAAATGATGCTAAGTGTTTTGGAAATGTTTTGAATTGCTGTGATTATGTGTTTTGATTGCGTGTGGACATTATGTGACTGCATATGGCTTGTTGTTGCATGATATTGTGTTGTGTTGAGGATCATTAATAGTGGGGCTGATCATCTCACGGATCGTTAATTTGAGATTGATCAACTCAGTGAATTGGTATGGGTCCAGGCCTAAATATAAGCTTCAGCTGGTAGACTTTTAGGTGCGTAAGTGACGTATGTGGGATCGGAGGGGTACGCCTACCCAGTATATGTATGGTTGGTTTGATATGGTGATTTGGTTTGCATGTTAGCATAAGTTCATATGTTGCATAATTGTCCTATATTGTTTTGATAATCACAGTAATTGGTTTGAAAGGTTTATAATGTGAGTCTTAAACCTATGACTCTCACCAACCGTTGTGTTGACGTTTTTAAGCATCATTTTCAGGTGAGCTTCATGAGAATATTGAGGTTAAGAGAAGTGGCTAGAGCGACTGCTAGGATTGCATTGGAGTTCGCTCCTGAGTTTGTTTATGTTTATTGCATGGATTTTGTTGAATGTTATTTGATTCTATTAGGACCGTGAGATATTGTTCTTGTATTGGTGAGACCCTCTTTCATTAATACAAGATGTCGTTCTTTTGGTTGTCGGTATTGTCATGACACATTGTGTCTTTATTACTTAGTTGTGCATTTAGTGTTTCTCTATTGTTGACATCATTGTGTTGTGATGATATCCATGACGTTACGCCTCGTGTTTCCGCCTTGGCGGGGTGTGACAAAAAAGAGTTGAACATGAGACAACGATGGTGGTTAGAGTTGTTGAGCGATTATGACTGTGAGATTCGATATCACCCAGGAAAGACGAACGTGGTAGCTGATGCACGGAGTCGAAAGGAAAGAATTAAACTACTGTGAGTTTGGGCCTTAGTTATGACTATTGGGTTAAACCTTCCTAAATAGATTTTGAGTGCTCAATCGGAAGCCAGAAAAGAAGATAATTTCATAACCGAAGACTTGCATCGTATGATTAATAAGCTTGAAACTCGTGCTAACGGAACATTATGTTTGAACAACCGGAGTTGGATTTCGTGTTTTGGTGACTTGAGAACTTTGATTATGCATGAGTCGTATAAGTCAAAGTATTCCATCCATCCTGGATCAGATAAGATGTACCAAGACCTGAAGAAGCTGTATTGGTGGCCCAACATTTCTACCTACGTCAGCAAGTGTTTAACGTGTGCCAAGGTTAAGGTAGAATATCTAAAGTCGTCTGGTTTGTTGGTTCAACCAGAGATTCCCCGGTGGAAAATATAACGATGGACTTTGTGACTAAGTTGCCAAAGATGGCAACCGGTCAAGACATGATCTGGGTAATCGTTGATTGTCTCACTAAGTCTATACATTTTCTACCCATGAGAGAAGATAACTCGTTAGAGAAGTTGACGGACAGTACTTAAAGGAAGTAGTCTCAAGGCATTGAGTGCCAGTTTTGATCATCTTCAACCGTGATGGGAAATTCACTTCACATTTCTAGAAGTCTCTTCATATGAGTACAGCTTACCACCCGCAAACAGATAGTCAGAGTGAGAGGACCATTCAAACGTTGGAAGACATGTTGCGTGCCTCTGTACTCAACTTTGGAAAGGGTTAGGATAGACATTTACCATTGGTAGAATTCTCGTATAACAACTGTTACCATACCAGCATTAAGGCTGCACCGTTTGAGGTGTTGTATGGGCGTAAGTGTCGATCACCTATCTGTTGGGCTAAAGTTAGAGATAGTCAGCTTACTGGCCCAAAGATCATCCATGAGACAACCGAGAAGATTGTTCAAATCAAGAGTCGTATCCAAGCTGCCCGTGTTCGTCAAAAGAGCTATGCCGACGTAAGACGAAAACCCCTTGAGTTTTAAGTGGGAGATAAGTTCATGCTGAAAGTGTCTCCATGGAAAGGGGTGATACATTTTGGCAAACAGTAAAAGCTAAACCCACGTTATATTGGACCTTTTAAGATAATTGCCAAAGTTGGAACCGTTGCCTACCGACTTGAACTCCCAGAGCAATTGAGCAGAGTTCACAATTCGTTTCACGTCTCGAATTTGAAGAAATGCACGTCTGACGAAACTCTTACAATACCGTTGGATGAAATCCAAATCGACGACAAACTCCACTTCATTGAAGAACCTGTCGAGATCATGGACCGTGAGGTCAAACGTCTGAAGCAGAGTCGTATTCTGATTGTCAAGGTACGCTGGAACTCTAAGAGAGGTCTTGATTTTACGTGGGAACGTGAAGACCAAATGCAGCAAAAGTACCCGCACCTTTTTGCTAATCCTGAACCTTCGTCGAATGCTACGTCTTAAGCTTTGAGGACAAAGCTCTTTGAACGGGGAAAGGATGTGACACCATGTAAATTTCCGATCAATATTTTAGCCGTTTCCGTTTGGTAATTTGAAATTTTAATGTTTCGTTTAATTTTTACATTTAACCGGGAAGTTGTTCCGTTATTTACTAAGAATCATTTCTGGTAGTGATCTGTGCATCTAATCATCGTAGTCTTTCGTCTATAGACGCGACTTTACGTTTTTAATCGATATTTAAAATTTTAAAAATTTATGTGAAGTCGTTATTCATTTTCGTTATTTGCGTGTTCCGGATGTAACTAATAACATAAGTATATGCATGGAATCCTTGAAATTAAATCAAATAAGAGCACTATGTTCCTATAATGTTGGAGACCAAATTGGTCCCCCCTTGGCTCTTGTTTGCAACCGGATATACACACACATACACTTGGGATACCATTTTTGAATTTGTAATTCTAGGAGACATGTATTCATTTATCTAGCAAAGGACTAGTCCTCTCCTGCATTCTCATTTATAGATCAAATTGGCCCCTTAGGACTTGTCTTTGCCGATGGTACACACACACACCCCTTGGAATGCCAATTTTCAAATCATGTATATGTGTGTCTAGATGCATTCTTGTTTCATTCATCCTAAACACTTCTCTTTCTAGAAAACACACACACTCATTTCTTTCCCTCTCTTCCTTGGTCGGACGCACCACAACACACACACAAATTCATACTTTTCAATCTTTGATCAAAACCATTTGAAGATATATTGTTCGAGGTTGATTCTTATTATATCCGGGTAGTTTATAAACAACATTTGGGTTGTTCTTAGTTTCTAATCATCTTCTCGTCGTGTTTTCTTGTAAGTTATCTCTTCTTTTTTATAAATGAGTTGTACTTTTGCATTCGTATGATCATTCCGAACAAGGTGTACAAAGCGGATCATTATGAAAATCGCTATACATTTTTCTATAAAACCACAAGTCTCAAGTTTTAAATCTTTTAAAACATAAATGAA
>BQNB010085782.1:12480-28372 GCA_026074375.1 Tanacetum coccineum
TCTGATACCAATTGTTAGGTCACATGAATATCGAATCATACGATGTAAACTCGATTAAGCTTAAGAGGATAAGAGAAGAAGGCAAGTATTTTCACAATTTTCAAATTTTATAAAGAAAAAAGAAATGGGAGGGAAAGTGAGTTTGTTATAAGCCTTAACCTTCTAATGTTGATTAGAAGAGGTATTTATAGGAGGATGCTAATCCTTCCTTTATTTCTCACTATTTGCTAATTAGTCCCTAGAGTTTGATATGTAAGCTAATTTTCACTTAAAGCTTACATATCCTTATTACAATACTATTTCTACTTCATAAAATAAAACTAAACATTACTTAAATAATAAAACCACTTAAAGTATCATAATCGACACTTTTATGATCCTAACATGTTATAATTGGATATATCTCTCGTAAATTTCACCACAGTGCACTACGGTATTATTTATAATACTTATGCGTTAATCTTCGGATTTCGCCCACTAGTGAAGTGGATTACTATACTAGTACTCGTACTACGTGTGGTACTCCTGAGACACTTAATCTCGTACGAGATATTTTTTCAAAAATAATAGTAATGATGTGTGCAGATTTTATAAACTTTATTGTTACAAATTTTTACACATCATTATCTATTGATTTCAAATAACACATTGCCTTGCAAAATGATAATTTCCAAGAAAAAAAGTTCTTTTGAGTCTACTTTGAAATAATTTGACTAAGAGTTGCTGATAAATCAAGATGTCTATTAGGGCTAGTTGTCACATAAAAGCTGATAATGTATCCCTTTAGCAAATCAGTGTATCTTCGGGGCTCAAGGTCACTTTACTAAAAGGAAAACTCATTCTCATGCGAATCAATCGTCTTTCTAAAAAGTTTTTCTTCCACTTAAATGATGCTATTTCTTTAAAGAATTGTTAAGATGAACACTTTTAGCATGAGAAAATTATCACATTATCGTTCATTCTTCCATATTTTATTTCATAGAAATAGTATTCAAGAACTTAATTTTAAGTGAGGATAAACAAAAACAGAACGAGAGATAAAAATCGTATGTGAAAAGAAAAGAGCATAGGTCTTGTGTCAGAAAAAGCAAGTACAAGGCACATAAGAAAGAAAAATGGCATAAGTATGAACAAAAAGAAATGGTCGTTCATAAAAAACAGACAGAGAGAATAAAAACAAAAATTGAAATAAATGTGTTTAAGTTTGTATTCATGAGAAACTAATCAACTTTGAATCTTATTCTCATAATCCAACATGTCAAGAGCAAATCCACAAGCAGTAATTGTTTCTGAAGAACAGCTGGTTCCAAGTGCTAACATACTCATTATCAAAAAGAACAACCAACGAGTCGCTTCAGATTCAAACATCATTGATACATTGTTGAGACTTGTTGTTGGAATTCTCAGACACCACAAGCTATACAAACTAGTTTCCTTAATTGCCACTGTACCTGTCATATACTTACACCAGTTTTGGACATCCATCACTCACAACTCAAACAACCACACATTCAACTTTCAACTAGACACACAAAATTTCACTTCTGCCAGACTACTCCGCACTGTATTGCAAATGCCTCCACCTGATGCCAACAAACCATATACCAAACCTCCCATCGGAAAACAAATTATGGCTTTTATCAAGAAACTTCGTTATGATGAAGATCCGAATGCAAAGATGAGTTTTGTCTTAACATTTGTTGCCACTAAGCTTCATCAACAATGGAGAGCTATTCTGAGTGTTCTCAATAGAAGTCTTACAGGAAAAGACACAAGCTGGGATACAGCTAGATTTCCAATACTTCAAATACTTTGGGGTATTGTTCACTCTGCTAATTTGGATTACGCGTCATTAATTTGGGACGAATTTGAATGGCAAGCAGTTGACAGGACTACAAGGCAAACTAAGATGTCTAAGCTCATTTATTCTTGCTTCACCAAGCTTATCATTGACCACTTTGTATCTTCCAACAAGAGTATTCCTTGAAGATCTGATGCGGAAATGCACAGCGAAGGTCAAGACTCACCTCTTACCAAGCTTATGAACACTATAGAAGGTAAATTCAAGTTCGGAATGGAGATAGCCGATATAATGATCAATGATGCAATCAAGCAGTCAGCAGGATACAAGTACTACAAGCACAAGAGGAACAAAAGTGAGAAAGCTAAAGCTGCCGAGGAACCAAAAGAGCAACATGTGTCTCCAGTCAGAAGTAGAAAAGGAAAAGGTTATGTGCGTTCAAGTACTCAAGAAGCAAATGTCCCTAGCGCGTTCAAGAAAAATGATGTTCCAAAGAAAGCAAGATCTCTCACTATGGCTGACAACATTGTTAAAGAAACAGTTGCAGTTAATCTTGCAAAATTTGTCAGTATTGAAGAACAACGACTTCAACAACGTAAAATCATGACTCAACTCATAATTGACATACATATTGAAAAAGATGTTGAAGACACGTATGCTGAATGGGGACAGAAACTCAAAGGTCATGCAGTAGAAGATCTAGCTGTTCAATCACTTCTAGATTTAGGCAAGGGATCTAAACAAGCAGACTTGAGAGTTTGAGGCAAGAAAAGCAAGCAGTAGCAGGAGAAGGATCAAGTGCTTCTAACGACAAATACTATGAGTTTGAATACATTTCCGTAATTGATAGTGATGCAGCACGAGATTCTTTATGTTTAGACATTGATGAAGAAAAAGATGATGAAAATGATGATTCTGACAATTTTGATATGGATTTATTTGCTGATGAACCACAAGGAGATGATGATGCAGCAGGATTTGGAGTGTTCATGTATAACAAGTCTATAGAACCACTCAAATCTACATATCTTAGTCCCACAGTTACATGTTCCTCCTTGGAGTACATTTAGAGTCTTCTGAATGAACCACCTCCACATGAATTGACAAATTTTATAAGCAACCCAATTTATATTGATGCTCACACAACCTTAGTGGTGGCTAACCCAGAGGAAAATCCTGAGGTAACAAGCTATATATCAGGTGCATCTAAAGTACCATTTGGTACACATGTAGATGTTCAAGCAAATAACATTGTTTTGCAGGAAATGTTCCCGGATGAGGCTGCTCATCATATATCATCTCCACCAGCAAATACAACACATTATCCGTTAACAAATCCCCAACAAAACTTACTTTAATCCAAAGCAAAGAAGCTCATGCAAAAGGCAAAGAAGAACATGAGGGAGATCAACTTTAAGAAGGTAGTTGCTCAAAAGTTTAAAGAATATGATCAGAAGCTGGAAGCTCTTACATCTATCAATGTCTTTGAAGTAATTGAAAAAGTAACCGAATTACATTCACCGAATTCAATTTACCGAATTAGCATTCAACTTGCATTCGCAGATGACCGAGTAGCAGTCAATAAACCGATTCGCAGTCTACCTAATTCGCAGTCATCCTAATTAGCAGTTTTCGTTAGCAAACTAATTAGCAGTTTTTGCGAACCGAATTTGAAACTTCACTTGGACTAAAGTTAAAACACACAAAGTTGCTAAAACAAAAAATTATACGGTTTATTTCTTTGACTTGTAAAATCCCGTGAAACATTAACTTGTTTTCCCCGGTTTTGTCAAGAATTGTAAAATCCCATATAACCTTCTAGACATAAAACAAACAAAAGACAACTCATAACAACACAATTACTTTCAATCACTGTTCGATCAAACAATAATCTTTTAACATATAAATTTGTCAATGATGACTCTTACTGACAAAGTGATTCTTTTGGGTGCTGACAATCGTCCACCTATGTTGGAAAAAGATATGTATGATTCTTGGAAAAGCATAATGGAGCTATACATGATGCATAGACAACATGGGCGAATGATCCTTGAATCCGTTGAAATGGCCACTCATCTGGCCTACCAAATAAAGAAAAAATAAACATATTGAAAGCAAAAAAATTAAAATACAATCAAAACAAAATCTAAAAAAGAGAATAAAACAGAAAATTTTTTTGTTTTTTTTTTTAACAAATTGAGGGAAAATTATGACTAGGCCAAGAAAGTACTCTGAGTTTAATCCGATGCGAGGCTATTCAAGTTGATTCGTGATATATCAAAGAAACAAATATCATTCTCTAAGGATTACCACCAGAGGTCTATGCACTTGTTAGCAATCATCGAATCGCCAAGGAACTTTGGGAAAGAATTCAACTTCTCATGCAAGGAACTTCATTGATGAAACAGGAAAGAGAGTGTAAACTATACGATGAATTCGGTAAGTTTGCTTATAAGAAGGGGGAAACACTAACGTAATTTTCTACTTGAGATTTTCACGCTACTCAAGGACATGAACAGCTACAATGTAAAATGAATAAAATTTCAAGTAAACACCAATTTTTGAACACCCACCTCCTAAGTGGAGCAAATTTATGACTGATGCAAACTGGTTCGAGCCTTTCGACAAACTAATATAGACACCTTCATAGCGTACTTGTACAAACACGAATTTCAATGCAAATGAAGTTCGGTTAAAATGCATGAACGCAACTCAATCCCACTTCGCTTTGGTTGCAACCCATCAATGACCTTATCCTCTTATTAAACTCAGACCAATACTCTTCAATTTCAACCACAAGTTTCACTATATCAGTCTCCATAGTATGGATCACCTTATCAGTCTCAACAATACTCAAACAATCAATCATCAACACCTCTTTCAATCACTTACCATCCATTTGAATGATAGCTCTCGTAGGAACCAACAACCTGAATTTCCCCAACCAGACTTGGGTTTAATTGTTACAGTGTTCAAGCAAGGTGACGATCCCATTGATTCCATCAACCATATGATGTCATTCTTATCAGCTGTCATCACATCTCGCTATCCTACTACCAATAACCTGGTGAGGAATTCGTCAAACCCTAGGCAACAAGCTAACCATTAATGATGGAAGAGTGACTTTACCACCTACTGGGAGACCACATTCCTGTTGGCTGCGGGTAACCACTAGGACCGACACTCCCATGAGCAAGTGGAAAGCAATTCTTGGAAAATCAAAGGACTATTATGTGTTACAACTGCAAAGGGGAAGGACACATGCCAAACAGTGCACCTAAACCTAGAAAGGAAACTAGATGATCGTGTTTAAGGAAAAGTGTGCTGTACAAGCTCAAGCAAAATTGTCCAAATTCCTACATAAGGAAGACTACATTTTTGGCAATATCCAGAACTCGCAGAAGGTCAAGCCACACAGATTGTCATTACTCATAATGCTGCTTATCAAGCCGATGATTTAGATGCATATGACTCTGATTGTGATGAACTCAACACTGCCAAAGTTGCTCTCATGGCAAATTTATCTCATTATGGTTCAGATGTTCTCGCGAGGTTCACAAGATCCTGAAAATGTGAAAATATTATGATTAATCAAGTGTGGCAGGTAAGAGCTGTCTTCTAAACTGTCAAGGTGTACCCATTCAGAGACTGAAAGAACCATGATAGCATTATCCATTCCTTATCCCATCAATAGGTACAGAATCACAACAGATAGCTGTTTAAGAATTCTAACTAAAACTCATCCTGCACAACAAGATGCACCTGATATTATCTGTGATAGAACAACGGAAAGCAAGTAATTAAATTGCACCAATCACCAAGAATTAATCTAGACAAAAATGTGTCAATGATACTTTATCTACTGAGCGTAGAAAGATAAAAGAACAAGTTTAAGTTTGAAAGAAAGGACCAAATGTTGATTTAAAAAGAAACATACATATTTTCATATTCAAGTGAATAAGTCCATCGAGATTATAGTCTTAAAAAACTCTTTTCTGAACATTTAAAAGAAAAGGAAATCTTAATGCAAACAATTACACTTCCAAATATGATTTTTAAGAAAAAGAATCAAAAATATTGATAAGAAATTGCTTTAGAAAAAAGAACAAACACTGGATAATATTGTTTATAAAAGAGATCAATCAACATAAACTATTCATATTGACAAAACCACAGTTTTTCATGATCATACCACTAAACAAGCTCTAGGTTTTCAAAATCCTTTCTATTTGAAGAAAGCTCACATTGGGAACAAAGCTTTATGAATGGTACTTTGTCATTAAGAACACTAGTTGTCATTGTAATCCCTGACTCCGAAGAGACCCTAATGCTTGCTGAAGAGAGTCGTTCAAAAAATGCTTTTAAAACAACACGATCCAATGGTTTTAGAAAGAAAGTTAATACCTCACCAATTGATTAGCTATTCTTTCTCCAACAACTTTCTCAAGATTTGAAAAATAATTTGTTCCACAAACTCAATTATCTACTGAACAAGCCTTTTGATCTCAGAATTCCATGAATTCTTCAGATCCTAGTCCTTCTTGTAGACCCACCAAAGTTGATGTTCCGAAAGAACTTCCGAAAGTCAGCATGGTAAATACGAGCTTGAAGAAACTTAAACACCATCTTTCTGGTTTTGACTTGGTTGTCAAAGAAAGAACCACGACCATAGCTATCATTGAGGGCTCGTGGGGGTTTGAACATACAAAAGCTTAGTTTAAAGGATGAATTAAGCAATTAGAAAAAGCATTGAAGGACATATTCAATACATTCAATCAATATTTAATTGATGAACTTTTTGAAGTCCAAAATATCTTTCATCAAAACAGAACAGGCTGTGGAACAACATCGTTTAGAGTAAAAAATGTTTGAAGTTAAAATTAATCAAGTTTTAAATGAAAACGAACGACTCTTGGAACAAGTCATCAACAATGATACAGTGAACATAATTATGAATTCTTCTGAATGTGCATGAATGTAAAAAGTGTCTCAAACTTGAGACTGAGTTTCTCAACAAAAGGATTTCATTGATAAAGAGAATTACGATACCTATTAAGATAGTTATACAACTCTTGAAAAAAACTTTGCATCGCTTTAGAATTACCTACTCAACTAATCATATAATTTGCAAACAGATCATTCTGTTTCAAATTCAAAAGGCTACCAAAATTTTGATCAATATTTTGAATAAACATATTAAAGCTCGGTCCCCCAAGAGTAAAGACACGGTCATAAAGAATTACAAGAGGAGAGAATTAAATCTTAAAGCTGGAAATCGAAGAGGCTGAGGTCAAAAAAGACATAGAAGAGATTGAAATGATAAATATTAAATTGGATCATAGGGTGTTAAAGCTTATTGCTGAGAATAAACATTTGATACAAACCTATAAGTCACTAGGAAAGTGATTTTGATTATTTTTGTGTTATGACATATGTTGTGGACTATTTTTGAGGCTTATGGTAGTAACCAAAAGCGATACGTAGCTTATTAGCTTATTTTAAAGCTTAATATACGTATTTTGGAGTTTATGGACTCACGGCCCAATAAGTCTATTTGAGCCGCGGCTTAACGGGAGGGCTTATTGTGGTCCGGATTATTTCTACATATAAGTATATACTTATATATGTAAATGGACCTTGGTTTTGGACTTAAATAGTATTTTGGACTTATAAATGTCCTAATGGACCCTTGTTGGGCCTTGAGGCCCAATAAGCGATATTTGGTCATTTTGAGAGTTTTGGTGGACTTTTTGAAAGCGAAATGTATTTACGAAGTGATATTGATCGTTATTTTGGGGAAAACGTTTTGGTGAACGTTAAAGTTTGAGATTTTGGAATTTTGTCGAAAAGTGTCGAATTGTGAAAAGTGTTTGGAAATTAAGGTTTGAAACCTTGGAAAAACGTTGTAAACACGTACGGGTCATGTCGAAATTTCGTAAAAAGTTTATACTTAGAAATTTTACTTAAAACATGATTTTTGATTTTTAATAATAAAATATTATTTTATTATTTTATTTAATTAATAAATTCACTAAAAGACGAAAAAATATAATTTTTCTCGAAACTTTCCTAAGGTGTTTGTTGTGATTAAACGTGTCGTTTTCAATCAAGGAATGATTATTTTGAAGTGATTAAGGTGTACCGAATGGACTTGTCGAGATATATTTATAATTAATAATTATAAATATTTATTATATTACTTATCTATTTACGCTAAATAGTATAAGTATGTATTATCGGAGAATGAGATTGATATGATTGTGGAGATAAGTCGTCAACCATCACACCACTAAAAACTATTTTGAGTACTTGTACAACGCGTCTAAACTCTATGCATCAAACGTGAAGATTGTTTTGGAAGTGATTGATTAAAATGAGACATTAACTGGACTAGGTCGTGTGCGGGCGTCGTTGCATTTGCTTGTGTAGTAGAAGTTGGTTGCTAAAGGCTTGCTTAAGGTGAGTTCTCGTAGCCCCACTTTTTACTGTTTTTCCGTTGGGGGAAAATGATACTCAAATGTGTTTTGAAATGTTTTGAATTGATCTGTGCGAAATGTGGTTTTGTTTTTGGGACAAGATATGTGCTTATGACTGTTATGTGAATATTATGTGTTGATTTACTTGCATGTACTGTGTTTGGCATGGCAAGGTTCTGTGTGGTACTTGTATGTACTGTGTTTGGCATACAAGGTTCTGTGTGGTACTTGCATGTACTGTGTTTGGCATGCAAGGTTCTGTGTGGTACGCCCTAATATAGTGCTCCAGCTGGTAGGCCCTTTAGGTGCGTTAGTGATTTGGGAGTTGCGACTCCGGATTTATTATTGGATGTTGAGATATGACTAGCGGGGATGCTATGTCTTGGATTGTTAGCATATATTCACTGTCATATAGCACTATTGTCCACTGTTGAAATATTGGCACAACTTTTGGGTTTAAGGTCAAACCTACGAGCTCACCAACATTATTGTTGACGTTTTCGAGTATCATTTTCAGGTGAAGTGAAAGAGGAATAGTTTGGTGATTAATAGCAGACTTAGAAGTATCCCGTGTGGAATTTCGTTTGAAGTCTTGCTTGCTTGTTGTTTGATTTTAGTATTTGGAGATTTTGGATTAAGTTTGGTTATGGTCCCCTGCGAGGGCATATGAATAAATGTAAGAGATTTGTGGATTTTAGTTGCGATTTGGGACATCACTTGAGTTTGTTCAAGGTTGATGGTCTTCATAGCACTTGGAGTTTATGCAATGTAGTTTTCTCTATTTTTGTACCTTGTGTTATGATTGACCATTATGTTGCATTCCCGAGTTTCCGCCATTGTCGGGGTGTGACAGATTGGTAATCAGAGCCAAGGTTATAGAGAACTAGGTGGATTGGCTTAGACTATAACCTTAGATCCGTCATTTAGTTGCGTATATGATCTATGTGTGTAGTGTTCCGCTTTTGGTGTGCCTTTGTGTGTTCTTGGTTTTGTGCCTTTGTTATGTCACTCATTGAAATAAGTGGGCTCAATATTGAATATGAATGGGAAAGGATGCGAATATAAGTACGGTGGCCAACATAATTGAGATTTTGATTGATCTCTTGGCTCTAGACTCGATTAGTGCATTTTGGTTTTAGTACTCGGAGGCTGGAGCATATTGCCACCTATTCAATATAACAATCTCGGGAGTGAGATGTAATAGATAAGTGTGTATCTCCGTGACAAATGAGACAAGTTTTCTGTTGAGAGAAACCCGAATGGCTGGGAAGGGTTGTGCATTGCATCACTGGGTCCATGATGTCGTTTTCAATGTCAGCAATCAACTTGTGATTCTGACAGCATATGTATTGACCCGGTTTCTGCCTTAAGTTGTGTGGAGGGCTTCTTTGTTTACACCCTTTATCCATACATTTCTTTTTCATTCTTCAACGCCTTCAATGCTTACCAGGATGTCATTACTAACACCTTGTTGTGATTGTTCCGGTGTTAGCTCAATCTTAGTCGGCATTATTCCCATATACATTCATCTCCAATCATACCTAAGGACTGCTATTTCTAACTTTGGATTATCCTTGGGTAGATCCTCCGGTTCTGGTTGGATCATAGGATTGATTCCTAACCTAACCACCTTATGACTTCAGAATCGTCGTGAAATTAAGATGTTGTTGGGTATAAGATCGAACCATAAAACCTTTTCTTACTGTTCAGCACATTGAGTCGATTAGATCATATTTTAAATACATTTTCTCCCCTTATTTTAAATAATAAACACTTAGTTTTTGAAATACCTTGTGATTAAAATATGTCTTGAAAAATCTGTGGGAGAAAATATGGTCAGCATGAATGGTTTGGAACATTTTGATAATGTTTTGAATACATAAGAGTTGTCTGTGTTGATGTATCCAAGAACATTAAAACTTTGTTTTTCGAAAAACTCCCCCTCAAAAATAGAACCAATTGAGAAATTGTTGTCTTTTAAAACATTGTGAGGGATGGAGTGTTGAACACACAATTTTGAAAGATTATGAATTGTCATCGAGAAATTCTTGAAAAAAATTGTGTTCAACTTTTTTGAAAAACCAGATGCTAGAGGACTTCTCTTCTAACGGTAAGGGTAAGCGCACTGAAACGTACACTATCCTTTTTCTTGAGCTAAAAACATTGAATGTCTTGTAAGAACAACTCAAGACCGGAGAAACTGTTAATTGTTCATTTGTGAGGGATAAGTTATAAACCTTCCTTTATTTGAAGTCTGGGTTATGTACTGATATTTGCACATAAGCCAGTTAGGAAAATTAGAAATGAACATGTTTTGAAAACTATTGAAAACTCTGCTCTGACTTCTTTTACACACCGTGTCAATGTTAATCGAATTTTCTAAGATGGGTAAAATGAGTTATCGATTCCAAGAGACATGTCGAGAAGAATCTTTTTGGAAATTTTCTGTTTTTCTGATTTTGTATTTTCTTTTTGAAGTTTTATATTTTTGTATTTTGCTTTTCTCAAAAATATGTACATGGTGATGTTTGATGATGATATCAAGCAATCTTATTTATTAGAATCTCCAGATGAGCTGGAGTCAAACATCTCATACCATCCATTTTGACAAGATACTTAAAACGAATCCTTAGAAAGGCTTTCGTAACATGTCAGTAATTGGTATTCAGTTCTTGACAAATATAATTCAATTATTACCATTTTCCAACTGTTCCTTTATGAAACTGATTACGGGTATGGATGTGCTTTGTTTACGAATGTTGTACGGGTTGTGATGATATTGCTATGGCTGACTAAGAGTCGCAAGACAACAGTATCTTGTTGTAGTTGAAGAAATAATCTTTAAGCTGTGTCCACATCCACATTACTTGAGCAATCTTGCAGATTACGCCACGTACTTGCCTCTGCTGAATACATTGCAGTGCAGTTTTTGTTTCTTTGACATCCACTTATAGCTTATCACCAGGTATTGTATCCCTCCAGAAGTGCTTGTGCGAGTATCAATGGCATCCGGCGATGATCAGCGTCTGAAAATGCTGTTAGTTAAGCCAGATCCTTTGGATACCAGAGTCCTATGTTAATGTACCTTTATGTATTTAAAGATTCTTTAACCTCCATGAGGTGCTTTTGATTGTCTGTGCTTGATAACGTGGCACAATTAGATTCTGCTTGCACCTATGTCTGATCTATAGATGTCAAGTACATGAGTGACCGATTTTACTACGATAATCAGATTGGTCTGGGTTTCCATCAAATCTCATTAGTTTGGGTTTGTAGCAATGGTGTTCAATGGAGTGAAATTGTCTATTATGCTTTTTTAGAATTTTCTAAAGCGTTACTTGGCCTGATTGATAAAAATACCTTTTGGGGACTGGTGGATCTGTAGTCCTAAAAAGAACTTCATCTCCTCCATTAAGGACATTTCAAATCTACTGTGCATTAACTTTTCAAATCTTTTTGAATATTTAGGGTTTGTAGACCCAAAAATTATGTCATCAACGTAAATCTGCACTAGTAGAATATCCTCCCCGTATTTTATCTTGAATAAAGTTGGGTCAATTGTACCTTTAGTAAAGCCTTTGGACATCAGGAAGTTTGATAGTTCATCATACCAGGCTCTTGGAGCTTGCTTTAATCCATACAAAGCTTTCCTCAGAAGGTAGACTTTTTCTGGATGATCTGGATCAACGAACCCTTCTGGCTGAGCAACATAAACCTCCTCCTTCAGACCATTAAGAAATGTCGTTTTACGTCATCTTGAATATTGGAACGGACCTATGTGCTGGTAGCAACGAAAAATCCGAACAAAAAAAAAAAAAAGAAAATGTTCAATGGGGCAACTGGTGCAAATGATTCTTCAAAATCAATCCCCTTTCTGGAAGTATAACCTTTAGCTTAAAGTCGTGCTAGTTGCGTATATACAGTAGATCTTCATCCTCTTGTTTTCCATAACCACTTTAGCTTTAATAATCATCTTTCCAAAGGTTTGTCGACTAGATCCCACGACTTTTAGTCTGTCGAAACTGATGAAGTTCATCCAGCATTGCTTTGATCCCAGGTAGAATCAGCCATTGCCTCCTTAATGTTCTTCGGGTTTTCAACAATATCACATGAGCTGCGATCATACACATTTCAGGATATGTGGCAAGCTGTCGTCTTGTTTGAACTGTTGGCAGTTCCACGAACTTGTTCTAAGGGATGATCTCTGGTCCATCGGTAATCATGACTTTGTGGTTGAAATGACTGCACATCGGTATTATCAATGTTGCGTGAGGAAGACTCACCAATTTCTTGTTACCCGTGTACAAAAAGGATGATAAATCATCTGTGTAATGATGCATTCGGAGTTGATCTTGTTGTTTTCCTCAGCTTGACGTGTTGTGGATTGTAATATTCTTCAAGTCAAGGACTGAAGAGAATTACCAACTTGATGGTGACAGAATCTGTTTCTCTTCGGTAGGAACAAACATTTTGTCTTGGGGGCACAGTGTCAGAGTTGTCCATAATTTGTAGATTTTTGTCCTTGAGGAACGAGGCCTGACGAGTCATTTTCAACAGACTTCTTTGTCGTTGTGGTGCGAGTCTGAATTGTCACACAATCCTATTTGACGCTTTTGTCGTTGTGTGCGAGCTCTGATACCAATTGAGGATCCGTTAACACTTCATAACATATATATATACAGAATTAAAATAGATAAAAAGTAAAGCGAGTTGATCTTTTAGAGAGTGAAGAAGAGAGAGAGGAGAATGGAGAAATAGGGAAAGGAGAATTTTTTTGAGAATGAACAACTAAATTTTCCAAAGAGGAAAAAGTTACTTATATACCCCGATACATTAAGTGACGGGGTTTTTTTCGGGGGATTTTTTTTTTTTTTTTTTAATAAAATTGAATAGGATGGCTCGGGTTTTGCTTGGATTAAAACGAAAACATCACACAATATTTGATTAATATCTGAGGCGATTCTCAATTCGTTCTATTAACAACGTTAACTATTTGATTGACTTGAGATTAAATACATAATGAACGAACTTCATGTGCGACTCAATATTTGAGGCTAACACTGAACCGCCGTCTATTGAATATTTATTAAGGCAATGCACAAGTAAGGTAGTATGAAGACTTATTACAAAGCCCCTATGGAGTATATTAAATGCATTTGAAAATATATTAAGAGTGGATCAACCATATAAGGGCAATGGTAGTATGAAGATGTACCCGTGTTATTCCTTTCTATACAAATCATGTTTTCTAGACATATCAACAAGATATAGACAAAAGCTGTTTTCTAAGAGCCTAACATGCATAGTCATCCTGGTTTTATAAATCATAAATTAAAACAATAGAAGTTTAGCCAAGCATGTTAAAGTAAAGCTATATCTGATAAGAATAAAAACAATACATATTGAATGATTAAGATGTCTTACTTGATTAAAACATGATTGAGAAGTTACAATAGGGTTTTGAGCCTAAAAATCATTTCTAACAGCAGCTATACGAAATTAGGGTTTCGTCCCTTTCTTTTACTCTAAAGTTACCACTTAAAACCCTAAAAACAAATTTGTATATATAGGAAAATCACTGTGACAGCGTCGCATTTTAATCGTGACGCCGTCATTAGTAGAATATTCTAGATATTGGGCTGGGTCGTGTGAGCTGACGCCGTCGTGAAATCTTGTGACTCTGTTATGGTGGGATTTGTAACCATCGTCAACGTCGTGATTTGTAATGCCGTCTTCCAAGCTTTTGAGTGATTTTCTTGAGAGATGTAGGTGGTAGGTCCGTATTTCCCCCCCCCCGTCCCCCCCTCTCCCCCCCCCCGTGTTGTTTATTCTCTCAAATGAGCCCAAGTCATGAGGTATTTTCTCCAAATGCTTCAAAATGCTGAATACATATGAAAAGGAACGATTCAGTACCTATTTTAGCATAAAATGCATGATTTAGGGGGTTAAATGACCCTGAAAAATTGTATAAAATGACACATCATCAAATACCCCTACACTTGAGATTTGCTTGTCCTCAAGCAAATAAGCTTTTCTACCTTAGACAATAGCAATATTGAGGTCATTTTAAACTTACTCTTTAAAAAGTTTTTTACAACACATCCTTCTAGACCTGTAATTAAAAGCACATAAAGTATATACTAGCACCTCACATAAGTGTTTGGGATTCTTTCTTTCACTCGGGTGTATAATAATTTATAACAACTATAGGAAACTGAAAATCAACACTCATTACCTGTCATAGCATACAAATTACCATAGGCTTGGTAAAGGATCAAACCTCCACCGCTAGGCACAATCATTATTCATTACTATCTAAGAGGTCTTTTCAAAAGGTTGTGGGGTGTAGGTGTAAGATAACATATAATGGAAATGAAAATGGATGGGATACATTTGGGTGGTGACTTTGGGTGAATTTAGAGTGGAAGGGTTAGCTAATTATTTACACGAATACACGCTGGTTTAGTTGCAAAGCCAAGACTCGGATGAAGATATACAAACTCTATACAACTCTACAACAATCTTTTTCTTTTTCTTTTTTTAAATAACATAATACATCATAACATGGGGTTTATAACACGTACCCCTATACTTAAGCTTTTACATGCTTGATATTTACAATATAACTAGTGACCCAATTTGAGGTGGATCAAAATAACATGGAGATCATCTAAAAAATATATATTGGTATTGACTTAACTTTTCTTCCCCATTCTTCCGCGAAATAAATACTACCATGAATCTCAATCGTCCTAAAACAGTATTTACAAGGATAAGGACTTAGCAATCGTGTACTCAAATAATTAACTTGGGTTAAAACAATAATGTACTAAAATGAGTATCATACAAGGTGGGCCTTAAGGTGATTGGGGTGTAACGATTTGGTTTTAAGGGGTACACTGCTCTTCATTAAATAGTCTGGCTTACCAGAAAAAATTACGAGAACGTGAAAGATGAGGTTCAGAGGGTTGTTTAGGGGATCCTGCACTAAATTGAGTGCATGGAAAGGGTGTGGGATAGTTAATATGATCATGTGACCATCATACAATTTACAGGTTTAAAAATGGTTAAGCTAATGCCTTTATCAAGCAAATCTAATGCTTACTTGCGGTCTCGGGGGAATGCATCACATCACAAAAACAAGTTCTTGAATTTAATATACTACCGGTACACTCTCATAATCCTAAAGTAACCAATACCAATGTTCCAAAAAAGGCGACAAAACTACGCATACACATCTGTAACGACGGAATAGACACACATGATTGCTCACTCTTTAACTCAAACAAGCTAGAGGTATAATATCTAAGGGCGAACCTCACATTTTGGGGGTGGAATTTGAGGGTTTTGTGCTAGTAATACACATTTCTATCCATAAGACGCTATTAATATTCGGTTTTCGTCGGTATGTGTCATAAAAATTTTTAAATTTGGGTTGAAATTACCTCTTATGCTATGTTTCGATATATTACCCATCATTTAAAGGACAAAGCAAATGGCAAATGAAAGAATAGTTTCTAAGGCTTATTTCCCCCTCCCTACACTTAAGTTGAACATTGTCCCTAATGTTCTATAAAGGTACCCGTAAAAATGAATTAAAAGGAAAAGAAAACAA
>BQNB010085783.1:0-24098 GCA_026074375.1 Tanacetum coccineum
TTTTTAAAAGTTTTTGACTTATGTAAAAACAAAAGGGTTTTTCAAAAAAGAAAATATAAACATGACTAATAACTATGAAATATGATTTATTATAAACTATTAAGTGCGAAGTCTTATGTGTCAATCGGGTGTGGTTATCTATAATGTTACGGCTCATAACTTAACTTCCCACGACAAGACTTGCAATATAATATGTTTTCAATCAAAGATTGAATTTTATCAATGACGAAATTTACAAAAGTACTATTTATTTGCAATGCATATCACCAAGGGTTTGAGGTTTATATACTCTGTAAATCCCTGGTATCTTGCAAATTATTTAGGAAATGCAAATCGTCTAAGGTTTGAATGGTTGTTAATCATTCTTTAATTTTTTCCCGCGATAAAATAAGAAATTTTTTGATTTGAAAACACGTTAAATCGTCAATTTTTAAAGGTAACACACTTTATACATAAGATGTATAGAAAATATGTGATACCGTAATAAATAACTTAATTGAGTAAAGTTTTTATTAAAATTATGATACGAAGATGTATGCATGCTTCTTCGTACATATTTGCCACGACAAATATAAATACCCTTTTTAAAATAAGTTGTTGCCATCCAATTTGAAAGAACACTTGCATTTGCCTTTTACATTACGTGAGACGTAGTTAGATTGCAAACCCAAGGTGATTATACACTTTTCGTGAGATGTTGGTGTTACATAATCACAGTTCTTAATTGGACGACTTAATCGAGGTAAGCGGGTGAGACCTTATGCTCGAGGCATAGATGGGATGAAACATTCTTACTAGTATATTAATGTAATAAGGTCCCATAATGTTTTAGGAATTGCACTGGTGGCAATTATTGATCGTCAATTACCTTTTGAATACACCATTGCTAGCAGATCAACTGATGTGATGGTGGTATGTCAAGTTGGATCCTAGGCCTTAGAAAATTAATTGTTTATTTATTTAAACATGAGTAGTTAATTTTCTTCAAGGAGTATTATCGAAAATACTAATTCTTAAACTTTACTATGTTTTGTTGATGGCACTACCTGTTCAAAACATAAACCATTCGGCTTTTAGGTCGATGTTTGAAAGAGAAAAACTTTCTGGTAATAATTTCAATGACTGGTTTCGTCAACTTAAGCTAGTCTTGAGAGTTGAAAAGAAAATGTTTGTCATTGAACAGCCTTTACCCGCGGCTCCTGCTACTGAATCCGAAGCACAAGTTCTTGCGCAATGGAATGCAGTTTAAGATACATATAATGAGGTTGATTGTCTTATACTTGGAAGTATGACTCCTGAACTTCACAAACAATTTGAAAATTCTTCACCATATGTTATGATAAAGGAGCTTAAATCTATGTTTGAGAAACAAGCTGGAGTGGAGCGGTTTGACCTGATCCAAACTATCCATGCTTGCAAACAAGAGGAGGGTAAACCAGTTGGTCCATACGTACTTAAGATGAAGGGATATGTGGAGCAACTGGAATGTCTTGGTTATGTGCTCCCGCAAGATATTAGTGTTGGTTTGATCTTGAATGGCCAAACTAGTAATTTTGTTGGATTTGTAAGAAACTACAATATGCATAACATAGGGAAGACAGTTAGTGAATTGCATGCTCTACTTATTGAGTGTGAGAAAAGTTTACCTAAAAAGGCTGCTACACCACAAGTAATGGCGATTCAAGGTGGTAGAATCCAAAAAGCCAATAAGAAATCGCAAAATGCTAATGGCAAGGGAAAAGGAAAAGGAAATGGAAAGGATAAAAGTTATATCCCTAAGCCTAAAAACCTTAAACCTTCTACAAAAGAGCGCCTAGCAAAGGATGACGCCTACCACCACTGCAAGGAGGTAGGGCATTGGAAAATGAATTTTCCTGTTTACCTAGATGAGTTGATAATGAAGAAGAAGCAAGTTGGCACTGCCAGTTCTTCAAGTATCTTTACTATAGAATTATTTTTTCCCCTAAAAATTCCTGGGTGTATGACACTGGCTGTGGTACTCACATTTGTAACACAAAACATGGACTTAAAGGAGCAAGAAAGCTGAAAGAAGGAGCTCTCTATTTGTACATGGGCAATGGTGTTCGTGCGCAAGTGGAAGCTATTAGAAGTTATAACTTAGTTTTACCTAATGGCCTTGTGATTTGTTTATACAATTGTCATTTTGCACCTACTATAACTAGAGGTGTTTTTTCAGTTTCACGTTTCGTTGACAATGGTTTTATCCAATGTTTTTACGGATTATGGAATTTCAGTTTCAAACAATGATGTTCTTTATTTTAATGCTATTTTTAGTAATGGTATTTATGAAATTGATATGGTTAATCGTGTGCCAAATGTTAATTCTATTTATACTGTTAGCAATAAAAGAGCCAAGCACAACTTGGACTCTACTTATCTGTGGCACTGTCTTCTTGCTCATATAAGCAAGAAACGTATTGAAAAGATGCAACATGATAGGCTTTTAAAATCAACAGATGAAGAATCTTTTGATAAATGTATATCTTCTTTATCAGGTAAGATGACAAGGAAACCGTTTCCACATCGTACCAAAAGGGCGACTGATCTTCTTAGAATAATACATACTGATATGTGTGGTCCATTTACACTAGGAATCGTACTTTATTAGACATGGTTCGATCTATGATAAATCTTACAACTCAGTCGTTATCCTTTTGGAACTATGCTCGAGAGATTGTTGTACGCATTCTCAATATGGTTCCAACCAAGAAGGTTGATAAGACACCATATGAATTATGGTTTGGAAAAGTTCCTAATTTTTCTTACTTAAAGTTCTAGGGTTGTGAGGCTCTTGTGAAAAGTTCCTAATTTTTCCACATCGTACCAAAAGGGCGACTGATCTTCTTAGAATAATACATACTGATATGTGTGGTCCATTTACACTAGGAATCGTACTTTATTAGACATGGTTCGATCTATGATAAATCTTACAACTCAGTCGTTATCCTTTTGGAACTATGCTCGAGAGATTGTTGTACGCATTCTCAATATGGTTCCAACCAAGAAGGTTGATAAGACACCATATGAATTATGGTTTGGAAAAGTTCCTAATTTTTCTTACTTAAAGTTCTAGGGTTGTGAGGCTCTTGTGAAGAGAGACACGCCTGACAAACTTCAACAAATATTTGTTAAGTGTATCTTTATAGGATACCCAAAGGAAACGATGGGTTACTATTTCTACTTCCTACCTGAAAACAAAATTGTTGTTGCAAGGTATGCTGAATTCTTGGAGAAAAATATTTTGTCTCAAGAAATCAATAGGAGGGCTGAAGAACGTGAAGAAATTCAAGATGAAGATACATCACCTTCTGAAAACACTAGTGAGATTCCTATGGAGGTTGAAGATTTTGAACCACCGAGCTCCCGATCGCTTATGTCTAAATGTAGAAGTGGAGGAGCATAGTTTGGGGAATCTTAATGAATCCACTAACTATAAAGCTGCAATATTAGATCTAGAATCTTATAAGTTGGTAGATGCTATGAAAACGGAAATGCAATCCATGAAAGATAATCAAGTTTGGCGCTTGGTTAATCTTCCTCCTAATTGTAAGACTGATGGGAGCAAATGGTTTTTTAAGAAAAAGACTGACATAGATGGCAACGTACACACCTATAAAGCTCGTCTTATAGTAAAAAGTTTTATTTAAACCTACGAGGTTGATTATAAATAAACGTTCTCACCCATTGCTGACATTAGAGCTATTAGGATTCTTATAGCTATGGTGGCATTCTATGACTGTGAGATATGATAAAGCTATTAGGATTCTCATATCTATAGCGACATTCTATGATTATGAGATATGGCAAATGGATGTCAAAACTGCCTTCTTAAATGGTTATCTTGATGAAGACATTTATATAGTCAACCTGATAGGTTTTAGGTTTTGTTGATCCTAATCATTACAGAAAAGTATGCAAGCTTCAAAGATCCATTTATGGTCTTAAGTAAGCATCAAGAAGCTGAAATAAAAGATTTGATGAGGAAATTAAAAGGTTTGGATTTGCTCAAAATCTTGATGATCCATGTGTATATCAAAAGGCTAGTGGGAGTAATGTTATATTCCTCATCTTATATGTCGATGACATAATTATCATGGGAAATCATATTCCAAGTTTACAAAGTGTAAAGACATATCTTGAAAAGTGTTTTGCCATGAAAGATTTTGAGGGAAGCAACATTTATTCTTGGAATCAAGATCTACCGAGATAGATCAAAGCGATTAATTAGACTAAGTCAAAGTGCTTACATGCATAAAATCTTGAAGAGATATAGGATGGATAATTCCAAACGTGGATACATTCCCATGCAAGAAAAAATTGACTTAAATAAAACACAAGGTGCTTCAACACCTGAAGAGGTGAAGCGCATGCAGAATGTTCCCTATGCTTCAGCAGTAGGATCCATTATGTATGCGGTGAGATGCACTAGACCTGATGTTGAGTTTGCGCAAAATATAACAAGTCATTTTCAACAGAATCCAAGAGAACCACACTGGACTGCTGTGAAAACCATTCTTAAGTATTTAAGAAATACTAAAGACATGTTCTTGGTTTATGGTGGAAATCCTGAAGCTGAACTTCGAGTTTATTGCTATTGCGATGCTGAATTTGAAACTGATAAAGATGATACAAAATCTCAGACATGTTACGTCTTCATTTTGAATGGAGGTGCAGTAGACTAGAAGAGTTCCAAGCAAAGTACTACCGCAATGTCCGCTACAGAAGCTGAATACATAGCTGCTTCGGAAGCAGAGATGGAAGCTGTTTGGATTAGGAAGTTTATTTCAAGGCTTGGTATAGTACCAACAATAAACGAACCTATTAAGATGTTTTGCGATAATTCAGCCGCACTTCATTTCGCTAACGAACCAGGGGTTCATAATGGCGCCAGACACTACCATAGAAGATACCATTATGTTCGCGAGTGTATTGAACTGGGTGAAATAAAACTTCTTAAAGTTCACACATATGACAATCTAGCAGATCCTTTTGTGAAAGCTTTATCTAAAGGAAAGCTTACTCAACATGCTAGGAGCATAGGACTTCGTTTAGCTAGTAGTTTCATGTAGATCTGTGTTTAGTATTTGGATAAGGGATGTTAAGACAATTTATTTAATGATAAGGATACTTGGTATTTTGTTATATGTATTTTAAATTGTGTCCTATATTTACATATTTAATCCGTGAATAATGTTTATTATTCTAAATTAGTACGTTGTCGAATAACAATATGGAAATATTGTTAAATTAAGACAAATCTGAGTGATTGGTTGTTGGTTCCCTAATTCACACAAACATGTATAGATCTAAAGAGATCTAGAGAGAGAAAGTTAGAGAGAGAGAATAGTATCTTACTTTATGGATCGTCGTCATCAAGTAAATCTTGTAAGTGATTTTATTTACAAAAATCCTTAGACTTGAGATGCAAGTAGGTCTTGCATATGTGGATAATCCTTCTTGATCTAGTCTAAGTTATCCTGAAAAATTGATAACTAATAAGGGCTATTTCAGAAGTAATTTTGAAACATGATAACTTAACACTTGTAGTCAATATAGAATTTGTTCCTTCAAAAGTTGAAGAATGATGCCACTGGGCCCTCGTAGAATTAATCAGATGTGTGTATGGCCGTACCCGAATACTCATGTAGATATGTCTCATTGATTTTCGGTAATCTTGATTAGTTACATATAAGAGAAACAAAATCGTTAAATAATAGAATGACATTGATCCATATCCATTTTTTAACACGGCATCGAAAACAAAGAGATTGTAAATTCATAAATCATTTGTCCGGGCCTTAATGAAACCACACTCGGATGATTCTGAGAGCATTGGCGTGTTGCTAGACGCTTACCAATGTTATTGTATAATTTATACATGTCCAAGTGGGAGTTTTTGGATATCGAAAAATATAAATTTTAGTCCGGAAATTTATTCGGGCCTAAGGGGAGACCACATTACTATGTAGAACAAACGTATTTAATATTATTATTGTAACATATTAATTAAGCGTTTTTATCCAAACGATAGTTAAATGTTTAACGCAAAATAATAAAAAAAAATTTTAAATTTAAGGGTCATTAAAGTTTAATGGATAAATATGTAAAACCAAATAAAGGAAGGGTGTGTTTGCCTCTCACCTTCTCCTAGTCGGCCGAATACCTTCTCATGAGGAGGTGGGAGACTTTACTTGCATGCCAAGTTGAGAGGAGTATATAAGGAGGTCTTAGGGTCATTGAGAGCTCATAACTTCAATCTTAAAAATCCCTAAATCTCCCTTGTGCTCTCTTGTGTTCGACCGAACCTACAACCCTCAAAAGGGTTTTGGTTTTCTTCCTTCTTCGTGCGAACGAACCAAGAACCCTCAAGGGTTTCGATTTTATGGTTTTATACCATATTCGTGGAGGTTTTGTTCGTGTGTTAATTGATTCAAAGACGGAGGTTATCGTTTGGTTAAACACAACTAGTACTAGTATACACGTTGTTTGCTAAGAACGTATTATGTGTGTAAACTTAGAGGGATTATTCTTTTGATCCTTGGTGGTTTCGCGTGGTGTTATACACACGCGTATATTGAAGACGGTGTAACGTTTATTGCTAAAAGCAGTGTAACGTTTCTTGCTAAAAGGTACACATCTTCAATCCCTTGTTAATTATAAGTTCTATACGTATTTGATCTTTCCGTTGCATACTCATGATATGTTTAATTGTTAATTAGATCTAAAATCCCAACAGTTACAACATATTATTTAAGAGGATTTTTCTAACTTGTTATACTAAAATATCAAGTTACAACATATTATTTCAGAGGATTTTTCTAACTTGTGCCCTAGCGCACAAGTTAAGGAAGGTTCATTGCCTGCGTGTTATCTTCTGAGTAGGTAGTCAGTGGCTGTCGGACCTAATATAGGGACCACTCAATAATTGTTGGCTATTCAGACGGTGACACACACGCTGTGGACCCTTTCTTAACTTATGCCCTTAAGTCACAAGTTAGAAAAACTTATTTCAAAAGGTTTATATTGAAAATGCTGCTTCAAAAAAAATAAAAACAATTTTTTTTAATGAACATGTTTAAGGTAACGTTTTTACGATAATGAACGAGCATTTATTATTTACGGAAATATGAACATAAATGTTTGTTTCGTTGGACAATAAAGGCAAATTTTTAATAAACAATTAAATAATGTATACATGTAGCCACACATTCCAACCACAAAGGACAAACAAGCGCCTTTTAGGCGCATTTTAGCACAAAAAGACAAAAATCAAGCGCATTCTAGGCGCATTATGAAAGGTGAAAATGCATCGTATTTGTTAACATATAAAAAAGACAAACACTAGAGAAAAGACAAACACAAACGCATTTCTTGACGCATTTGAGCGCATTACAAAATGACAAGCACGGGCGCATCCTAAGTTGCACTAGCTACTAACTCTTAAGATTGAAAAGGAAAAGTGAGAATGTTATTAAATAATAGTTCATAGTAGTCACGATTTTCTGAAAATGGACGGACATTTTTATATAAAAATGAACATAATGTCGTTACGTTGATGGAAGTAATTTCTTAATCAACTTTTGCTAGTTTAGGCACAATAAGATAAAAAGGCAAAACGAAATCGCATTTCTTGCACATATAAGCCGCTTTTTCATCACAAAAGGACAAAAAGAAGCGAATTTAGGCTCATTATGGACGGTGAAAATGCACCGTATTTGTCAACGTATAAAAGAACACAAAAAGAGAAACAATGGAGAAAAGACAAAACATAGCGCATTAGAGGCGCATTTTTTCATTCGTCGCATTCACAAAATGACAAATCATGGAGCATTTTAGGCGCATAACACATAATATGCGCTGATTCATGCCAAAAATAATATTTGTAATTCATGGAAGTAAAATAAAGCACAACGCGTTTTCTTGGCAATTAACATATAATGTGCGTCACATTTATGATTCATGGAAGTATGACAAATCATGGAGACATTTTATGCCGCTATTATTAAAATGTTCCGTATATACATGGTTGTGTCCAGGTTCATAAATAGGGTAGGGTTTTAGCTGAGTTTAGTAATTTAGTTAAAAGAAAAACAAGGAAAATATTGAAAAAGGGAAATAATTTAAAGCCAAAAGACTACAATAACTTTTTCATATTTTTAAACTCGTTTCTTTATCTTTTATATATGTTGAACAAGTTTCTTGTCAAAATTAAGACATTTTACTCTTCATTTGATATTCACGTGATCGGTAGTTGACAGAGTTATGACTTCTTACTTAAATATCTTCACTTTTTAAGTTATTCATGTGGAAACTAGAAGGGGGGGGGTTGAATAGTTTACAGGTTCGTTTTGCATTTTAAAAGTTTGCTTTTAAAAATCTTAGATTCGAGTAGTATGTTCAACCAATCAACAATATGAATCAACAAAGTAAATATATACACTAATGCTAAATAACAATGACAACAATTTAAGAGATGATGAGAAGAACAACAAACTCAAATACCAAGATTTATAGTGGTTCGGCTACGAAGCTCTTCTTCGCCCTACTCCACTCCCCGAGTATCCTACTCGAGATTTCACTATGTCAACAAGCTCCCTTCAGGCGGAGAAAACCGTTTACACGTCGCTTATGTTATTTTCCAAAACTAAGCTAAATGTAGAGTCCTAATCTTAGCTAGAACCAATCTACCAATCACTATACACTCACAACATCTACACTATCAGATATACACACAATCCGAATCACACAATTACAATATAATTAACAATAAGATTTGATACTTAGAAGAAGAGATGAGAGATCACTAAATAATAATTTGTTTCTTGGTGCATACGAATGTTCTTCTCTTGCACTTGAATGAGAAAGGAGAGATGAGAAGAAGAGATTAGATCACTTGAAACAAGATCTAAAAGCGTTAGTGATCAAGAGATTTAGAGAGAGAAAGAGGATTTTTAGAGAGAGCAAGTTATCTGAAAATTTCGTGCTAAGAGATGTTATTTTCTGCTGGGAATGAAGCAGTATTTATAGGCAGGAAAACCCAACGGTCACTGGGGGCGGTTCCGGCGGTCGATATATCTGGGAGACGCTAGGCCTATAAGGGGGCCGCCCAGTAGACTACGCTCATGTTTTTGTCTTTTTGTGGGGAATGTTGTATCTGTTATGGAACCTTTCATTTTGGGGAAAAAATTTAAATTTCAAATTTTAAGTTTTTAATAAAACTTTTTTTAATTAGAAAATATTTTGTATAATTATTTTTGTGAAATACTTTTGTAAAAATGTAATGGATAAGAGAAAAATATTTTCTTGTTCACTAATCATGTCTAAAGATTTGTTTGTACATACCTTAAGTGATTACTAATCTTAGAAATAGAATTTTGCGATTAATAAATTGTAAACGTTTTAATTTTATCGTAAACGTTTTTACATTTTGTAATTATCAAAACGTTGAGAGATTGAAAAATATAAATAACGTTTTAGACATTATTTGTATTAACAATCTCCTCCTTTTTGAAGATGACAAAATATAAACTCATTTTGTATAAAATTAAAAGTTACAAATTATTAATGAGTTTTGTTCCATTTCTCCCCCTTTTTGTCGAATTTAAAAAGGATGATCGTCGAGTTGTTGTAGAAAGAAAGAATTCAACGATATCAAGACTCCCCTTAGATGTATGCTCCCCCTTGTTTGGGGCACCAAGAGATCGATCTTACAAATTTTCTTTGCTACAAAACAAAGTTAGAGGTACAAGTGCAAGACAAATATCTTTCAACAAGTAACACTAATAGCAATTCATGCAAGTTAAGCCATAATTGCTTCATTTCTTGACTTAATAAGCTTCATAAAGAGCATTGATTTGTAATAAAAGATAAATACTAGATAAGACAAATTCATACTATAATTGTATGAATCATTACAAGATAAAGCATAAAATAAAGACATATTAAGGCATAGAGCTACACTAGTGGATTCTTGAATTGTAGAAGATGCCATAATCAAAAGATGGGTTTATTATTAGGTGAAATTGAGCTTTCAAGAGTGCTCAATTATGGTGAGGAAGTTGTTATTGAGGATGGAAATTGAGTGGAAGGACCAATGATGAGAGATTTGATACAATTAAGGTCATCTTTTAATGTATCAAATAGATTTCGGGTTTCCATGTAACAATGATAAAATTCCGAATGAAAGTTTACTTGATCTAAAAAGGTGGAGGGATATATGGTGAGGTAGGAGGTGAAGGATTTGTGGCTTCAATTGCTTGTTGGAGGTTAATGTCAAGCAGATTTGATAGGTGATGGATTTCATTTAAGTATTGTGTTGAGTTTTGTGATGGTGATGAGGATGAGAGAGAGTTATTGGAGATGGGAGAGGTAGGAGTAGTCCTATTTGGTGGAGGAGAAGGTGGTAAAGGAGGAAGACCATGACTTTGTCTCCAAGGTTCGAGAATGGCCCTTTGGTATTTTTGTGAGTAGTCACGAGGGGATTTGCTAGAGAAAGACATGAGGATTTTTAGGTGAAGTGAAAGATTTAGAAGATAGAAGGTGATTGAGATGGAGAAGAATGATGTTTTATTATCGAAAGAATTTTGGAAAGGCATAGTTTGGAGATTAAGATTCTAAGGGAGTGTTTAGGTTCCAGAGAGGAAAGGATGACTAGATCTAAGGGGAATAGGGTCAAAGTTATTAGAAAGAGAGGAGAATAATATTTTGTGGTTTCCCCTAATGGCGGTCCCATAAATATTAGGCGGTCCTATATATATTAGGGGCCACCCTTCATTTTTAGGGGTTGTTCTCTGGAGGATTATGAAATTTTCCAAATGTTAATCGTTTTTTAGAATAACCTAAGAACGTTGGAAGGATGATTGTGGCATTTCCATTTCTTCAATAATCACATAATCTAGCCAAAAGAGACGAGGAAGCATGCAATAGGGCCAAGTAGAAGCATATAAATGACATAAAGGTTCATGAAATGTCATATAGCTGGCATGAATAATGACTAAGACAAGTTATACATGTACTAGAATAAGGAAGTATTACATAGCAATAATAGTACATATGTTTAGCGATAATACTTAATAAATATCTCAACCAGTATCATTACTTAAAGCTTCTTAAGAGGATATGGAGATAATTGCTTAAAGATGAGTAGGATGAACCCATGGTTTCATGAATGGCCAGTATGATATATATTTTGATTTTTGTAAATGAGGTGATCATATAGACGATTTAGAATCATTCCATATGGCATTGGAGTGTTTGTTTGATTTTTAATTCTTTCAACTCGTTTGGTTAGAAAATAGACAAAGTTGAAGGGAGTACTTGTTAGAATGCAATACATCATGTGACATGATGATGCATGAATAAAATTTGAGTCATTTTGAGTGCCAAAGGCGTTGTCTTGAATGATTTCATTCCAAGATCTCATGTCATGACGAAGCTCTTCCTTAAGAATTTTATTTGGAAAAATGGTTTGTCTAGTTGATGTAATAGATTGAATAAATTTCATTGGTGTTGGAATGTGTATTTGGTAAGGGGTGCTATATTCTTGGTTAGTTCTCGAAGAATCAAGGGATGCATCTTTAGAGTAAGAACATTCTCCTTCATATGGAATAAAGAGAATAAAGGAAAATGACTCGAGTGAGAGCTTAAATGTTCTTTTTAATGCTCAGAATTTTAAAAAGATATTTTGATCATTGTCTCTAGTAATTTTTATTGAAGAATAAAATTCAAGCAGAAATCTTGGGCAAATCCCTTCGTGGAGTTCATATATACTTGGTAGTTTGATAATTTGAAACATGATTTGAATATTATCATATTTCGTAGATTCAGAAGATATTGGACGACCTTCATGAATTGACGTACACTCTAGATTTTGAATGAAGGATTTTAAGTTATTAGGAAGATAGTTTTCATTTGAGATTGTTAGAACGTATGATTTGGTGTATCGTAGTTCTTCTTCTAACGTCATTTCACCTAACTAAAAAAGTGCCAATTTTAGTAAGGATTTCTCATTGAAATAGGTATCTAGTGTGTGCTTAATTGTCACAAATATGGAGTAGCGATTAACTCGACTTAAAATTAAAATCCTAAGAGTTAATCCAAACGCTCTTTAGTTTGATTTTGCTCATCCAAACATGTTGAATAATACATATGAATTATGTATCTAACCTTTGTTATGGATCATTATGCTATGTCCTTAAAAGTGTTTTTAGAGTTGTTTATTAACAATGCATAAATCATATTTTATTTGGTTCCTAACGTGTGTGCTTTGAAAATGAATTGTGGTTTTTTTTAAAATCACTTTTTTGACAACTCACTAGGGTATGGTAAATTTACTATGTCTACGGGAGGTATATTAGTTATACATTGTAAGCTAGTAGTCCTAATTGTACAAAATTAAAAGAAAAATTAAAAATACCTAATTTTGATTTTTAGTGTTCATCATGAACCCTAGACTCAAATTGAAAGAAAATAGATGAAATGACTTATAATTGATGATCTAGCTTCCAGTAACAGCTTAGCATCCTTTACAGAGTTAAACTTTAACTGGTGTCCATTGGGAATGCCCATCATTAAAGTACTTCTAGCCTTCACTTCTAATCTTCTCTAAGCCTTATCTTCAGTAGATGTAATAGGCATCACTGTTGTAACACCTTCCACAACTTGTGTTTTTGGCAAGGTTACACCATTCTCTATGACTTCCCACAGTGCATAGTCTATCATTTGAATATATTGTTCAATCCTCATCCTCCATAACTCAAACTCACCCAGTTTGAGCATGGGAACTTTGGATGCAGCCACCATGTATGTAGAATGTTGATCCATATCTTCTAGCAAAGTTTCTCAAAGCAATAAGCTTTGATACCACTTGTTATTCCCACTTTTATAGATCGAATTCCTTAAGCTTGTATAAGGATTAGTTATATTAGATAAATCTAACACAACTATAGTAGAAACTTTGTTTGAATGTATTAAAGATTATGTATCTAATCTTTAATATTAAGAAGAACTATCAATGAAACAGTAATTATATGAACATACAAATCAACAAACATAAGCTCCAATATTATTAATAATACGAATACTCTCAAAGTATTATGGTTACAAAAACCTTGAAGCTATGATAATTCTATGAATGACTCGTATTTGTATGGTGTGATGTGTATGGTGCGGTACATCAATCTCTATGCCTTAAGACCTCCTTTTATACACCAAGGAGTCCTAAATGGCTTACAATACTTTCCTAAGAATATCAAATCTTTTAAACAAATAAGTTATACATATCTTTTACACAAATTAACTCATATAAATCACATAAGCAGTACTAACTAACTCAGCAGTACTAACTTCTTTACTAGCAGCATTAGCTCCTTCAGCAACATTAACTTTGTACTAACAGTAGTAACTTTTGTACTGGCAGTAGTAACTACTTAGCAGTTTTTCTTCTAAGTCTCTAAGCATCACTAATATGCACTAGCAGTAGTAACTTTACACTAGCAGTACTAACTGTGTACTATCAGTAGTAAACACTTAGCATTTTTCTCTGAAGTTCTTGAGCAGTACTAACACAACTCGTTTCAACTCCATACTCTTCTAACGATTCTCCAAGTGTTGCAAACCATCCTCCACAACCACAATACGTACCATACTCTCGTGAGTTATGTGGGAACGATTCTCATTACGGTTACGATTGTCCACCTCAAGTCCCGTTTGTCTACAATCAGGACCTGTGTTTCAATCAAAACTTTGATTATTTTCCACAAACTTCACCGAGTTTTCCACAACAATATCTTTGTTGTGAAAATTGCGGGGGTCCTCATGAAACCTTCCAATGTCAACCAATGAATGAAGACTATTATCATGAGCAAAATTCTTGCTATGATTCAAATTCTTTTGGTTTTGACCAAGTTCAACCCCCGCAATATACCGTCAATCATCCAATCTTCAAATCTCAAAATGACCTTCTTAATTCTCAAAATAAGCTTATGGAACAAATGACAACCTTACGTGATTTGGTTGGTCAAGCCATACAAAAGAAGGAAGAAGAAAAGCGAATCGCGGAAGAACAAGCGGCTAAAGATCGATCTTGGAAGATTCCCATTTGCTACGATGATGACGAAGACAATACCATTGCAATCACACCCGTTTTACCAATCGAGGAGCCCGTTAACTCTCTAAGTATGGGGGACAAGCATCTTGACACTATTCCGGAAACGGAATCGGACGAAGTAATAAAGTCTAGTGTTGAGGACCTTGTCCCAATCCCAAGTGAGTCCGAGGGTATTCCCGACAAAATGTGTGATGTGCCTCTTTGTGAAAATACCACCCCTCTTAATGCTCTCAATGAACATTCTGAGATTGTTGTCAATTCCAACGATGATAATTCTTCGAGTGATGACGATTCTTCCTACGGTGAGAACATAGATTATGTCGATGCATCACCTCCCGATGTTGAGATCGTCAGCTTAGAGGTGGTGGAGATTGTTGACCCGGAAGTTAAAAGGATTGATGATGATATTCTTTTAACAATCAAAGACGATATCCTTCGTGAAAAATTGTTAAATGTCAATCTTCTTATTGCTAAGATCGATGCATTAAGAGATAATCCCACTCCATCTTCCGATATTGTAATCAAGTCTGAATCTGAAACCTTTTTTTTAATCTAGAAGAGATTGGTAGTGGCAGTCCCACTAAGTTATCTCTTCCGGATTTTAAAGCTTTCTATGTTGATAACGATCATTTTAAAGAAAAGAGTAGTGGCAGTACCATTACTCATGTTGATTTTTCTCAATATGATTCGTAACTTTGATCTTTCGAATAATCAGTTTCTCCTGCGGTAGGATGACCTTATATGAGGTAGTTCACATGAGGGAACTCACTCACATCATGTCTCTTTCGGATCTTGAATGTTTCAAATTTAAGATTGAGCCCGATCCGGGAGATTTGACTTCTATTGACCCCGGGATTCGTAAGAATGCTTCTACGACTAATGTGAATGTACCATTAGAGGATGACCAATCTTCTCTCTTTGCGTATGTTGTATGGATCTTTTGCTTTTCTCACTATCGTTGTCCTTCATATCTTCTCTTCCATGGGATATGAAGATACCATTTTTGATCCCGGCATCTCATTTATTATTTTTTATGCCGGATGTATCTCATCGGAGTGACTTTCTTAAAAATTCAAATGTTTATCCATACCGCTTGACAAAATCCGATGATTGATTTTACCTTCATTTGCTTCCCCTGGACCAATGATTCGGGGTCGGTGTCAAGTTGTGACTTGGTAACCTAAAAACAAGGCGCTTCGTGGGAGGCACCCCATGCTTATCATAGTATTATGTAAAAATAAATAAGTGTTTTCTTGTTGTGTGGAGGCTTGCCTTTTCCATTTCCCGTGTTTTGTGTTTGTGTGTTAATGTCAGGATTTGCCGGATTGTGAGATACTCTCGTGGCTTGTATTTTTATCAAGAGTTCACTCCTCAGCTTCATTTTCGGGAATCCCAGTATCCAAATTTTAATCGACTAACGTGTTTATCTTTTGGCACACTTTTATATAACGGCCTTAGATTTACGTAGGTACCCCTTCAAAACCTTAGAGGACCGATGTATTGTTCTTAAGTATGGGGGGGATCTTCGATTGATTTGTGTAGCCGTTGTTGTCACGTAATCCCGTTTTTACCGCCAAACTTTTGCAAAAATACCAAAAAATGAAAAAAATGAAAAAATTCTCAAAAATTCAATAAGTGTTTTGTCACAGTTTCGACTTTCCAAATGGGTAGAATGAGAATAATTTTTGACTCGATCGGGCGTGTTGAGCCCTAGCTAGTTCCTTAATTGTAAGCTAATGCTTCACGAGTTGAAGAACAAGAATGATAGTCGTTTAAATATAAAGTTTATGTGCTGAGCAAGATTCTTCTAGCTTATATGAGTAACTTGTGATTTTTGTCTCCAATTTAGAATTTAATCCGCCTAATCATACGTGACTCATTTCAAATCAACTAGTCAATACGATGTTTTTATGAAAAGCTCAATTTGTAACCTGTTTCTTTAAATCGATTTTTTTCTGTTCTTAGTATTTGAAAGTTAAAATGCCAATGAAGGCATGAATGAAATTATGAATCGGAAAAAAATGCAATGAATAATTTAAATATTAGTGCCAAATTAAGCATAATTTGAGGTAGATGGGAGCAAGTAAAAGGATGTGTCTGATATCCGCTCCGCTTACCGCAAGGGGGGTCAAACTAAGGGAAAACCATCTTGGCTTCTAGGGGATTTGGTGTGTTGTGATTTCTCGCTTAGACAAAAGGTCTAGGTGAGGGTTCAAACTAAGACACCTATCCTTAGCCATTTTAGGAAGAAGGTGTTGATGTAATTTCCCACTACGCTAGCAACGGGGTGGGTTTTCAAACTAAGAACACCGGTCGTTGGTTGTGATATCCTACTAGGGAGCGAGGCCCAGGTAGGTGTTTCATAACCCGTTCCGGAGTTAGTTGTCAAGTTGTTGTCCCCCCATACTTAGAGAAAAGTTTTTATCAGGTTTCTTGATTGGTAAAACGGGTGTGATTGCAATGGTATCGTCTTCGTCATCATCGTAGCAAATGGGAATCTTCCAATAATGATCTTCAGCCGCTTGTTCTTCCGCAATTCGCTTTTCTTCTTCCTTCTTTTGTATAGCTTGACCAACCAAATCACGTAAGGTTGTCATTTGTTCCATAAGCTTATTTTGAGAACTGAGAAGGTCATTTTGAGAATTGAAAATTGGATGATTGACGGTATATTGCGGGGATTGAACTTGGTCAAAGCCAAAAGAATTTGAATCATAGCAAGAATTTTGCTCATGATAATAGTCTTCATTCATTGGTTGACATTGGAAGGTTTATGTGGGACCCCCCGCCCAATTTTTCACAACAAAAGGTATTGTTGTGGAAAAAAACTCGGCGATGTTTGTGGAAAAATAATCTAGTGTTGATTGAGGACAGGGTCTGATTGTAGATAAACCGGATTGAGGTGGTATCGATTATCATGTCGGGAATTGTCAACAATCTCTAAAATGTTCATTGAGAGCTTTAAGAGGGGTGGTGTTTATTCACAATGAGGCACTTCCACTTTTTGTGGGAATACCCTCGGACTCACTTGGGATTGGGACAAGGTTCTTAACACTAGACTTTATTATTTCGTCCGATTTCGTTTTCGGAATAGTGTCAAGATGCTTGTCCCCCATACTTAGAGAGTTATCGGGTTTCTTTTCTGATTGGTAAAAACGGGTGTGATTGCATTGGTATAGTTATCGTCATCATCGTGGCAAATGGGAATCTTCCAATAATGATCTTCAGCCGCTTGTTCTTCCGCAATTCGCTTTTCTTCTTCCTTCTTTTGTATAGCTTGACCAACCAAATCACGTAAGGTTGTCATTTGTTCCATAAGCTTATTTTGAGAACTGAGAAGGTCATTTTGAGAATTGAAAATTGGATGATTGACGGTATATTGCGGGGATTGAACTTGGTCAAAGCCAAAAGAATTTGAATCATAGCAAGAATTTTGTAAAGGAAAATGGTTTAATCTACTCTAAAAAGCTAATCTAATCTTAAATAAGCAAAAATAATAAGCTGATAAGCTAAAATGAACTACCAGTATTAACTGAAATAACTACCAGTACTAACTTAGAGTTAGTACTGCTAGTGTTAAGTTAGTACTGCTCCTAAAATCGACTAGCAGTACTAACTTGGAGTTAATACTGCTTGTTCAAAACAGCTTTTAACATTTCCAAAAATCATTTTTATTTTAAACTAATTAAAAACAGATTATCATCAGTTTTAGTTTTCTAGCTTATTTATCATTATAATCTATTCTGGTTGCTTAATCTTATGCCTAAATGCTTATTAGGGGTAGTTAATTATCTGTTTTAGCTTATTTGCTTATTTCTTGTTTCATAGTGTTTGGAGTTACGAGAGTATGGTACGTATTGAGATTGTGAAGGATGGTTTGCAACACTTGGAGAATCGTTGGAAGAGTACGGAGTTGAAACATTGATTGGTGTTCCGTTTCCAACTTTACAATAAAAACAAACTCCATCGTATTCATTGCATCCACATTGTTGGCATGTACGAAACAGACATTGTTGTTGCAAACTTTGCAAGTTTTGTAGGGGCTCATCAACGGTTTGATTTTTGCATGGTTCCGGATTAGAGATAATTTTTTGGCATGTACTGAGAAAACATTGTTGTTGTTGTCTTTGCAAGTTTTGTAGATGCTCACCAATGGTTTGATTTTTGCACGGTTTCTAACGAATCACCGCACTCGTGACAACAATGGTCAATGTGTGGAGGACTTGGTGAGGAATTTTCACCGGGGTCCTGATTGCCAACGAATGGCTCTTGAGGAGCATTAACAACGTTGGTATTGTCATCGGATGACTCGGAAGTATCTTGAAGGTCTTTGAAAAATTCATTTTCAACACAATATGTAAACAAATCTTCCTTAAATTTCTTTCGTAAAAGAGCACATCCTTGACAATACGGACCATCAACCGGGGTTCCACACCTTGCACACCTTGCACAATTTCGAAGGGGTTTAGGAACAAGAATCTTGTCTTCAAGACCCTTTTGTGAACAACAAAAGTCTGCAGTGTACAAAGCTCCACAAGTCGAGCATTCTTTAATCGCGTAAATCGGATTCAAACGATAATTGAATGACGTCATAAGAATTAAACATTAAGATGGATAAGAAAAGAATTAAATGATACGAAGAAAAAGAAGATTATTTTTGGTTTTTCGAATGTTTTAAACAACATATTTTACAAATGGACAAAACGAGATAAGACAACTTAAACCTGATAATCAGCAAGCTTCACGGTAGCTCTTCGAAAGAAAAACTCACAAAGGAGCGGAGGAGAGGGATAGCGCGAAGCTTATTTCTCCTTTCGGGTCGTAGTTCGTTGGAACAACCCTCCTTATACCCCTCTTATAGTTTGACTAACTTTCAAAGGTGAGCCGTACCTCGCAAGTGACACAAAAGGCAAGTTTTTGATCTTTGGTTCGAGAATTTATTGATGATAATACTTTAGTAAAAGTATTATATAATTGATGAATTTTATTTCTCGATTAAGACGATGTTTTTATATTTTTGGTTTTTTTTTTGTTTTTTTGGTTTTTTTGGTTTTTTTGGTTTTTTTTTATTTTTTTTTATTTTTATTATTATTATAAATATATACCAAAAAGAAAATGAAAAGTATTTTTGTATATTTTTTTTTATATTTTTATGAAAATAAAAGAAATATTTACAAATTCAAACACAATTTGTCAAACGTTACGAAATTCGTTTCACAGCCTCCCCGGCAACGGCGCCAAAAATTGACTGCTTCTGGTTCTCACCCCTTTTTATATATAAATAAATATAAACATATATAAATACATAACAAGGATCAGAATCCACAAGATCAATGAAACCGGAAGTAGTATAGAGTGTTTCCGGGTCGTTATGTCCCAACGAGGCTTGAATGGAAAATCGAATGACGGATTGTTTGAAGGAAGGGAATTGATAATTAGGAGATTTGAAAAATGTCAAATTAGATGATAACGAACAAAAACCGTTTTAAGAAAACCCTCTAAATTACGAAATTAAACTGAAAAACGGAAGCACGAATCCCGAACAAAAGGGGGAAAACCTAAAATCTTTAAAAATAACCCTACGAAGAATTTTTCACTTCTAAACTACTCTACGGGACAAATAACGAAGAATGAAAAAGACTAGACCGAAAACGGAGTTCGTTTGACCCAAAAACGAGTCAAAACAAAATCCCGTACCCGGACCCGTTCTTTAAAAGATGAAAAGTTGTAAAAATGACCCTACGAAAATTTTTATATTTTTCCTACAAACTAGATGATAAAAGAAAATTTTCTAAAAAAGCAAAATATTTTTTTGATAATTTTTGTATTTTTTATGAATTAAATAAACTTTTAACTAAATTAAATTATAAAAAATATTAAATGATTACTAAAAATTCTGAAAAATTTTCTAAAAATACTTTACAACATGAAAATCCTATGAAAAATAAGAAACAAAAATAAGCTCAACAAATAAGCCCGAGAATAAGCTTGTACAGCTTATGGGCTTATTAGCCAAAACAACCTTAAATAATAAGGCCCTTGAGTCTTTAACGAAAAAGACCCAAGGGCGCAGTGGTTAAGTGTGTTAGTAAAAGGGGGTTTGTATCGAGAGGTCCCGGGTTCGAGTCTTGCTCACCCGGGCCTCTTGTCTTTCCCCCTTTTTTTATTTTTCGAAAAGTCCAGGGTAGGAAGTGTACAAAAGTAAAGTGAAAGGTAGGCGGGCAAAATATGGTGAATTTACACCATAGTGCAAACGGGTACCCCTGAAGTTTAAGAAAAATATGAAACAAACCCTACGAAGATAGCTTATTTTTGGCTTATTAAAAAATGCGATTCAGCAAAAACTTAAAACTACAAACCTATTAACTGGCTTAATCTCTACAACTTTAACAAAGGCGCTTTCAACTTTTGACAAAAGAATAAGCTAGAAAATAAGCTTAAAGTTGACAGTTGGGCTAAAATGGCTTAAAAGCAAATTTTTCTAAGTCTTTTTGCTACTTATGGTCGAATAAGCTAAGCTAAGGACTAAAATAAGCAAAAGGGAGTTAAACTAACTTAAATAAGCTACTAGGACACAAGTGAGCTTATGAAATAAGCTCAATAAGCCAAAGTCAAAAATAAGAAATCCCTATGCCTAAGTTAAACTAAAAACAGCCAAGAGGCAAGTTTGGGCTTAAAAATAAGCAACCAAATAAGCTTCCTAAAAGCTTAAATTTTGAGGACTTATACAAGAGCTTATAAGTTCTTGAAATAAGCCAAAAACTTGGGCTTAAGAGCACAAAGAGCCAAAGAAAAAGGGGCTTACAATCTCCCCTTTGCACCAGGGGAGATTAAGGCTTAAAACTAGGGGCTTATTTGACAGCTTATTAAAAGCTGTCAAATAAGCTCAATTAGAAAAAGGAAAAGCAAAAACAGATTTAACACGCCTAGCTTAAGGACTATCACAAGTTTGACATTCTAAAACTCAAAAAAGCATACTGAATTTGTGTAAATGAAAAAGGGTCTTAAAACTGCCGACTAGCAAAACTAGGTGCTTTTACTCACCAAATTCTAAAGACCAAAGACTGAGGCAGCTTGTTTTTAACACACAACATACACACTTTTTTGAGACTCAAACTTAAAAACAACAAAAGTGCTTATCTAAATAAGCACTAGTGAGTTTGTTAAAACTGTAAACAAGTGAACAAAACCGTTTTATAAAAACTTTGAAAAACAATTTTCAAACTAAAAGAACCTATAAAACAGCTTAAATGAAGTTTAAATCTTAAGCCTAATCTAACCCAATGGCCTTAACCCATGCCAAAGCCATTTTGACCCGTTTTAAGGCTTATGCCAAACACCCTTTAATGGAAAACTGCCACAACTAATTAAGCTTTAAATCCCATTTATCAACTAAAACAGCTTATTCTTTTTATCTACTTCTACTATATCTAAACTATTTAAGCTATTTTAACACTAAAAAGCTAAGCTTATGTAAAGAAATAGGCTAGTTTCTCCTCTTAAGCAATAATGCTAATTTTGACAGAAATGCATTTAAGAAGACTAGATGAATTCTAACTACAAAAATTTAAATCAAATGCATATTAAATCTAACTCACTAGTCTAAACAGGAATAAGCACAAAGAAAGATAAGGTAATAAGCTGTTTGAATTAAGCTATGATTAACTAAATTGAATTCTAAAAACCAAAACCTGAAATTGATGGAGTCTCAGCACAAGAGGTCACTCTTGTAGAGTGAGTGACCTCAAAAAAAACTAATCCTAATGGCACCTGCCTCTAAACCTCAATAGCTAGAATTTGCTTATTTCTCCTATAAGCTTCCAAATTGACTCAAGATAACTCAAGTGATCATGTTAGATTTAAGATGAGTAATAGATTAAATGAATGCTTAATGAAACAGAATTTTGACTAAATATGACTTATGAGAAAGAATAAGCTCAAATGAGCTTATTAAAGCTTAATTGATGAAATCGACTTAACCTTAGACAAAAATGATTAAAGAAACATGTAAACTTAAATTGTATTACTGAATTGAAGAAGTACAAGAGTAAAGAACAACAGTACAAGAGCTTAAAGCTATTTAAAAACTTGAAAGAAAAAATTGCTTAAAATTGAAGGAAAATACAAAATGAAAATTAAAAACAGAAAAACTACTAACTACCTCATTTCTTCTGTCTTCCTCTTCTTTTATAACTGAGGCTTGTGTTTGTTGTGTGAGAGCAAGACCAACAAAATCATCTAAACCGTCCTTTATGCCTTGGGGATTTGTGGGATTGCCAAATAGGATTGATGTGTTTTTATGGAGGATGAGGGAGGTGTTTTTCATGGGGTTTTTTTTGAGTGCAGGTAAAAGGGTGAAATTAGACCATTGATGGGTTTATGTGTTTTAAAATGGCGGGAAAAAAGGTTGTACGGGGGTTGGGGATGACAGGGTTAAAAGTTTGGATTTTGGCAAATTGGTCCCCTCTATGGTAATATGTTGTTAAATGCACCCACCGTCCTTTTGTTTATATAACATTTGGGGACTTGGCAAAACAAGTCCCAAGATTTATTCACACTCTTTGCAAACTCGTCTTGTGCATACAATTAAAAGATTGAGCAGCTATGGCCCTTGTGGTATAGCTTTGCCAATTTGGCAGTTTGACCCCTTGTCTTCTTTTCTCCTTATATATAAGTTTAGGGATTTACAATTTTAGTCCCCCTAAACTTATTTTTCTTTGACTTTTGGCCTCGGGGTTGACTTTATTTGACTTTTTGACTTGATTTACTTTTCGGCTTTGATTGCTTTGTCTTTCACAGTCTTTCCATTCAGTCCGGTTTGTTCGTTTAGGCTTTGTTTTTGGTCTTTTCTTAATAAATCCGTTCCTGCACAATACAATTAGCAAAACAAGCATATATTTGGCATTTTAAGTCCGTTTTTGGTTATTTTAGCTCATTTTTAAAGGTAAAAGGTATGTGTAATTAAGCACATACCAGTGACGTTTGAATTATTTGGAAAATAGGAATTTTAGTGTGCATGCACTATACAAGCAAATGAAATGATAAAAGAAACGAGAAAAGGAAATATTTTTTTGTTTACCGAATAATCAACAAACTTAGGGTAACTCTCTTAAGTAAAATAAATTTTACAAAAGAGGTGCGCCTTTTTCGTAAGTGACATAAACGGTAAAAAATTTGAATCTTTGGTTCGGGAACTTATTAATGGATAATACCTCAATTGAAGGTATTATTTGTTGGTGTTCTTTTACCAACTTGATAAATTTTTTATATTCACAAATTAACGAGAAAAATCAGAAAATCCGGAAGAGCAAATATTTTTGTCTTTTGTCAGTGTTGTGGGGAAATATACTACCGATTCCTGTAACACCCCCAAAATCAGACTTGCAGCGGAATGGTAACAATGGGGTGTCACGTTAGTACAACAAACAAGATATAGGAAACGACCTCAAAGAGACGTTTTTAAATAAGTAATCTTCGATGCATTATAAAATATCAAAGTTTTCACATTAGGTCCCTGATGCGTAAAGTTTTATACACGTATAACGATATAAGTATAGAAAATTACCAAACTACCTTTAAGAACAAAGGAAGAAAGGAAAATTCTCATAATTATATATAATAATACGTATATTTACCGGTAAGTGATTACCGGGTCGTATTCATCAAAGATTTATGAAATTGAGACCACGTTTGTTGTTTGGACAATGATTTAAATTGGTTCAAAGATGATTTGTTTTCTAAAATCCTAAAATGAGCAAATTAAAGAACAATTAAACCTAACTTTAATAACTGAAAATTAAACTTTAATAACTAAAAACGCAAAACGGGAACCCTAAATGGTGATTAAAAACCTTAAATCTCCAAAATTAAACCTAGAATGAAATTTTCTCTTTTAATAGACTCTAATTGACTAAAAAATAAGTTTAAAGAAAACTAGAACAAAAACGGAGTTGAATTGAGCTTAAAAACACGA
>BQNB010085784.1:7505-28371 GCA_026074375.1 Tanacetum coccineum
TATATGAGAAACAAGTTTGCGCCATAGAAAAAATAAAACTAACCGAAAGATGGAATTATCATAGCCAAACGACTCATATATAAATTATACTCACAAAATAATGTCCACTGAAACTAAAAGGCACAATTGTGATGACACAAATGTGTGTGCCTAAAAGATGTTGACTACGGCAACCCAAAACTCCCACGCCAACATCATTGGCAAGTTGAAAACACGAATTAAGATATAAGAAAACATTCCCTATGAAATCTATGACTCTAAAGACAATTGAAAAACTTTAGAACTGAAAAATATAAGTAACATTTTGTCACAAACAAATAAAACAAAAGTTATACCACTTATGATTATACACAACTCAGAGCATCAGTAAGGCCCGTCATGTTGCCCAAAACAACAATATACAAAGAACATTTGTCTAAAAAAATACCTAACTCAAATCCATTGCGCACCAGATGTTAACAATATTTTGCACACCTCATTGGTCGGCTAAAACTATAGGTTGAAGCACTTATTAAAGCATCAGTTACGACAACAATTTATATACATCGTCTAATATCGGTACTTACGAGTACATACCTCAAGCTTTAAAGGACACCACAAACTACTTACGACTATAGATTATACAAATAGTATAAAATCAACATACAAGACCACAAATGAGACTCTAAAAGATATCATAATTCTCAAACAAATAAAAACAAAAATACAAAAATCGGCTAACAGCATACAAAGTAAAAAAAACAATTTTTTAAAGAACATCAACGAAAAATAATGCACAAATTGTAGCAAACCATATGTTAACAAATTAGATGGCAATCAGATTTGTATCTCGACCACCAAAACATGAATGCATGACACCTAAAGGAGGACAAAAATACCTAAAAATGCTGTCAGTTATGGTCCAGATATCTGGCAACATATACCGTCAAATTGTATTAACTTAGACAACGTCACCAATTACCATTAAAAATAAAACTCGTACCTGTAGTGCAACCAATTTGTGTAGTAAAAACTTTTCCCTTCGAAGTGCACAGAACTTCAACAATAACAACATGAATGGCAAGCTAAAAACAAAAACTTATATATGAGATCAAAACCTTAATAAGCATTGAAATTAATTTTTTTTCATACAATGAAACAAATAAAATATATAATCGTATACGGTTTGGTTCCATCCATTGGATGTTTTAATAGACGTTTTAATCATTACATGCCAGTTTCATAATGCACTCCGCTCTTAGGCATAACTTATTAAGACATCCTATTTACACCGTATAAAATCAACACTTAGAACCACATGTGACGACATATCAGACCCAAAAATATATCACAAAGGTTAAACAAACACAAACACACATCCATAGTTTTCTTTTGATCAGCATATCTTTAGCAAAGAATAATACGCAAATTATAAAACAAACCTTAGATATCTGGCACCAACAAATAACGATTTCTCATAAATGAGGCAGTAGTTGATAGTCAAGGCCGTGTAATTAACACTTGGGCTGATATCATTAATCGTGCTAACCTTGGTATGTAAGTTATGCATTAACATAATGCTCATAATTTCCCTCTAGACCATATAAGAAAGGTCACACACATCAACACAACATATAAAACAAATTAATGTAAACAACATAAATACCGAAGACCTTACCTTCCTCACGGTACGTTCTTCACAACCCCTAAATAGCTTCAACAAATCCCTACAATCTCTAAACGTACGATCTCTGTAATGTCTGCTCTACAAAAGGGATGTCTAGTATTAACACATTAACACAACAACAATCTGCACATATAACATACATTATTCGGCTAATATGAAAGGCACAAACTGTGTATTTTGACCACAACTTATACAATCCATTCTTATAAATACACAACAACCCACAACAAAGTAAAATCATATAACCTGAAAACACATAATCTATTATTACAAAAAGGCAAAAAAATAAAACGTCAACATACATATATATACATAAGTAATCATGCAACAACAATCCCATTTAGGTTACCCATGATACGGCAAGTCGGTAGCCTTAAAAAGTAATAAAGAAAAAATGTCATATTTGCATTCCTTTTGACATCGAATCGGAAATCATCCAAAAAACAAGACATGCATGAATCATCATACACATAACCACAAATCACTATAGATACAAATTAAGAAAGGAAACTGAAATACCATATGTCAAACAATCGGATCGTCAACGTTGAACCACCGAAACCACTAAATATTCACCAATGCCTCAAATTTAACCCGGATATATTTGAAATAAAGATGAGATTTGCATGTATTGTAATCATATGTTGATTTGAGAGAGTATAATTTGGATATAGACACATAACTTTTCAAGAAGACATGTATGTTGGCTTTTTTAGTAAGCTGTGAAACTCATCTGTCTAGTCTATAATGAAGACGAGTCAAGATTAAATATAACATATATAAACTTTTAGATTCAATGAATTTGAATTATGTTAAAATATCTAATTAAAGTACCCAAACAATAACATTATTAAACAAATTTGATCATATTTTCAAACCCTGGAAAATATAGTTGAAATATTATTATTAGTTATCAAACCTAATCTGCGTTTAATAACTCATGCGTAAACGTATCACAAACTAGAATAAAAATAGCGATAAATAAACTTAATTGTTATACTCAAAATTTGTAGATGCACGAGATTATAAGTATAAAAAAGAAAACATGACTTTTGAGTATGCACCAAACAATTTTAGTTATAATTATTAGTTATACTTATAGTATAAACTATGTGCATGCAATATCATATTTACAAAACCTAAAACCCTATCAAATTTATATATGTCAGTATCTTAAACTAAAATCTTAAAATAAACATACATTCATGTGACATATAAATAGTAACGAGTGGGTATTTAACTCGCGCGTTGCCGCGGGGACTAAATTTTTGGGCGCTTTTCTATTTATTCGGGTCTTTTTCGTCTTTCCTAATTGTTAGCAACAATTAGAAGATATTATATGACCATCCTATCAAACCAAACCGACAAAATGTCACTTATTTATGTTAGAGATTGGTCTCAGCGGACTTTGGTAATTCGGGTGTAAATTCACTCACGTTCAATAACTCATAAAACACGTATTTAACATATATGATCTTTGCGTTGCCGCGGGGGGGCTAATTTGTTGTTGTTTTGTATCAGTCAGTTACATTTTGTATAGTTTTGCTTTTTAGGAGGGTTTATTGAAGTTGGCATTTCCTGTATTTGAAAGGTTGTATAGAGGTCTGTATAATGCTTTGTTTCTGGTATAGTTTCTTATTGTAAGTTATGAAGCAGTAGCAGGTGTGGTGTATTCATAGTGTATGTGGTTATGGCACATAATCTATTATTAACAGCAATAGATAGAGCAGAACATATAGGTGCATACATTGTTTACGAAAATAGTAGAGAAGCTACAGATACCTAATAGGTATACAAAAGATAACGTATAGAGAATTAATATTTACTTTGTGCATACATTTATAAATATGGTGTGCGGATATGTATATACGCATACCATTGTAGGCTACATGGAGATGATTCAGTCATCGGCTTTTGTTTTGAATACATGTTATGCAGGAGTACATGTATGCATACCGTGTGTAGATAATGGCATTTTGTTGAGTTATCATGTTTCATTCTTTTGACGCTTTTTATGCTTTCGTCATTCTCTTCTTCTCCAAATAGTGCCTTTTGTGCAGAACCTTTTGGTAGGTCACTTCCGGTTTGAAATAGTCTCCGTAACATTACTGGTCGCCATGGTCCTATAATATATAGTAAGAAAACAATAAATAACAGTATTAAAGGTACATAAATTTGTAACATGTGTGACAATAGGATGTTTGCAAACACATATCAGATTAGTATATGTACTTTCTACTTCATAGTATGTAATGGCAAACAATGGAAACATATATGGGGAATACATGTAATAAGTTACTGGAAATCTAATTCGGTTGTGGATATCTTATGAAATCTACATAGTGCTAACATTTATGTTTATATATACACAGTAATATAAGCGACATGTATGGACATTTACGTATACGGGTAGCAGTTAGTCTGATATTATAGTATTTACAGTGCACTAACTAATAGCAAAAACTACAAGCATGTAATGTGAATATTTTATGATAGTAGAAGCAATACAATGATGTTATGTTCTAACAATACTTCATTGAGACTTAAGTAAACCTGTATGCTTTTAATTCTTAGGAGAAAATCTCTTTAGACTATGTTTTTCGTTATTGTAGAACGTTGGTCTTCGTATGAGCCTGCGAGAACTTTTAATCCTTCTGGGGTGGTAGTCCTTGATAGCACAACGTATATTAGACAGCTTTCTAATTCACTCAACATTCATCTCTATACTAATAATAATCATGTCGGATGGCGGTAAAAATTTGCCTGCTTTTCTTTGGGCTTACTTAAACCACAATTATGAAAATATGAACATGATTTGGTTGTATATATATGAAAGCTTGATTGCTAGGCATAATATTTTAAGCTTTTGTTCGGTTTTAGACCATAATTTGTTTCTTAACTTTAAAGCATACCATAGCTTGCATAAACTGACATAAAGATTCAAAAATCACTCAAAAGGATTATAATTATGATCATTTTAATGTTAGATTAGTATGTATGCATAGAAAAGTACGTCAACAACTTATCCATTATCCCTCACCACAATTCTGTTTACAACTCTCGCTGTCGATAACCTTCAAATGGATTTACAATCAAATTTGTTCCCCTTTTAGCTACGTTTTTTCGTCATCAGTTGCTAAAAATAATATTTAAATGTGCTTCTATTATCGAATTTCAAAGCAACATAATTAAGAACACAAAATATTAACACTCACTCAACCTAAAGACGCATCCATCCATGGCAAAATTGAGTTCTTTCTTTGCCTGGGGAAGAATGTTACCTTACAGTGACACGTCGACACAACAAAAAAAACGTCTCCAATAAGAAAGGCATTTCCGAAAACATTCCTTTGGACAGGCATCAAAGTTGTATCTGCCCACCCACAGTAAAAATTGTAGTAAAAAACAATGCATTAGTTTCATATATATGTTAATTCTCAGTCCACATAAAGGTCAACGCTCTTCTAAATAATATATTCACAAAGAAGGGTCATACCCACGCCACTTCTGAGTTACGCTCAGGATGCATCTTTGAACATTTCATCTATAATCTCTGTCAGCATTAATCAATACTATAAAAAATAACAAAAAAGTTATACTGATAAATCTTAACCATGTCGTAAAATAAAGACACAATATTATATGTCATTAACCTGAAGCGTTCACCATTTATTCCCCATCTACCATCAATACCGGTAGCTTCGCGAGTCAGACCGTGTAATTTCCCTTTCCTTAAAAATGACAACCTCCGCAATCTTTTGTTCGACCTGCCATCGAGACAAAAATGGTACAATTTTAGAAGTTAAATATTGGAGAAAAAAAGTGTACTCTATATCATATGCATACACACTCCACAGGTGCAACTACACGTTCCTCACTTTTAGCTACTTGTTTCTCACAACCAAACAATCAAAGCACCCGTATAGTGATCAAACGAAAGCAATGAGTTTTTTCCTAGCTACAATAAAACAAAAACTAATGAACTTTTATACATATTTACATGCTTATCCACTTAGATTGTCATCCGAATTAGCATCCTCGTCATCTTTTTCCCGTATTATCGCAAGCTCAGCCTACAATCGCTCTAGAAGTACTTTCTTCTGCAGCTTCAATTCCCTCTAAAAGTGCATCCGCATTTTTTCCAACTCAACATCTACTGCCGTCTTGCTGACCTGATATCTACGCCTGTAAGACATGGAAGAACCGTCATATTCGCATAATCTAAACTTTATACAACCATATCCAGAACTTATAACTTTTATAAGTTATTAATGTATGACTAAGGGACAGGGACAGGGACAACTTGTACCTCGGCGATGCCACCCGACTTAATCTTAGATTGCATTGGATACCATTTTTAAAACTGCACACCTGTGAGTTCAAAAAATAAGAAAAAAAGCTTAATAAGAAATGTTGGTTACTATTTTACGTTACAGAGTTTAGCAATGGTAATTCCAACCTAATTATACTTATAAATGGTTCGACTTTTCTGAATCTCAAATTTTCAACTGCTAACAAAATATTTAGTTTCCTATACAAACCAATAACCCTAATCCTAAATGAAACCATACCAATTAAACAATACCCAACTGAACATAAACCCAAATTTTAAAATACCTAATTCATATGTATGATGTGATTTAAAGGCCAAAGAATGAATACAGTAAAAAACCAAAAATTTTAAAAGCCTAAAAAATTCAACAAAATTAACCAACTTTAAACTCAAATTCCACATAAATTGACCACCGATAACATTAAATCCAAAACACGAAACACTAATTCAAACGAAAAACTTAGCACAAAGTCAAAAGTAAAAATGCAAAGAGAGAATAAAGAGACATATCTTTTTCCATCCAAAAGGTGTTTCAAGCGATGTCTGGATGTTCTGGAAGAGATGGTGGAAAGCAGTGGTTTGGTGTGTGTGGGGAAGAGAAATCGAGAAAGAGTAATGGGTAGTATCTAGATAATATGTGTGTACAGTTAGGGAAAGGAAAAGGGCCATAAGGGCCTGAGAAAGCCCAGAAAAATCATTAAAGCCCATGTGGTCACCGACCACATGCGGATTAGTATAGAGAGTAATATAAATGTTCATTATCCTCGTATTAATAAACCTATTAGATCTCTTTTAAGAAAAAAATGATTGAGATACCTATTTCACATGAATATTGTATCCATTATTAGCCACATGGATTATTCTATCTTATTAACATTAAACAAATCTTAGACACATGATGTGTTTAGGAGAAGGCTTATGAGGGTTTAAGCTTTTAAAATAAATTGTCTTTTATAATAAAGTCTCGTTTGTTGTACAGATTTATAAAGGCTTTTGAAAGCATAAGCTCTAGCAAAAAAAAAGAGGCTAAAAAATTAAACGAGGCTTATAATCTGTTAATTTACTTAATTACCCTAACAATATTATAATCATAACTAGGTGTATTAACATATATTTATTGAATTATATGTCCCTTTTAGTAATTTTGCAATAATAAGTTTCAGCCCCAGCCTATTTGTCAAACAAGTTTATGGAATACAAAATTTTAATTTCGGCTTATAATATAAGCTTCAGCCACAACCCTATCTCCAGCTCGAACCCCAATCCCAAACCTAAGAGAGAGGGTATAGTGGCGCTATGACGCCAAGTCATGTTCCAGCCAGCCCTCGGCGTCAAACACCACACCGCACCTCAGCTGTTAGCTTGTCGCGCCGTACATACCAGCCGACGCGGTAGATTTTTAAATTCTTTTTTTGGTATTGTCTTTATGTGTGTGTGCTTTATGTTTGTGTGTGTTTGTTTTTGTTATAAAAAAGTTTTTTATGTTTGTTTTGCATAGTCAAAGCCTTTTTTTTAAGTTGTAGGTGAACATCGGCAAGGAGAAGGAGGAAGAAGACTAGTAAATTTTTTTAATTTACTTTTTCACCTTAAACCTTGTTATATAAGTTGACATTATTAGTCTCTGATAGTATTTTTCTTACACTGTTAATGTCTATTTTGTTTACAGTGTTAGTCTTAAATTTTTGTTTATTTTCTGTAATGTATTTTTTAATAATAAAATTTATTTAAGATTAAATATATTGTTTAATTATATAAAGGGCTAAAAAAAATAATTCATCACGGCATCACATTTTTTGACGTTAACCAAGGAGGGGTGTTTTGGTGTCATGTAATAAATATTATATTGATTGATTATTATTGATAACAGCCAACCTATATATAGGGTACAACAGAATATTCTAGACTATGGGCTTGGGCCAATAGGCCGATTACATTAACTATAATATGTACTCTAATACGCCTCCGCAGTTGGAGCGGAAGTTTTGCGGACGCTCAAACTGGATCTGAAATCAGCAAACAACGGGTATGGAAGACCTTTTGTGAAGATATATGCGTACTAAAATCGAGAAGGGACATGAAGAACTCGAACATGACTTGCTGCTACTTTGTCACAAACAAAATGAATGTCAATCTCTATATGTTTGGTGCGCTGATGTTGTACTGGGTTTGCAGACATGTATACAACACTGACATTATCACAATAAACCAAGGTCGCTGTGAAAAGCAGGGTATGAAGTTCACGAAGGAGGTTGCGAATCCAAGATGTCTCAGCTACAACATTTGCAACCCTTCGGTATTCAGCCTCAGCACTAGAATGAGACAATGTGTCCTGACGTTTGGAGGACCACCCTAGGAGGTTGTCACCAAGAAAAACACAGTATCCAGAAGTAGATCGGCGCGTAGCCGGACAACCTGCCCAGTCAGCATCAGAGTATGCAATAAGCTGTGATGTAGTAGACCGAAATAGCTGTAATCCAAGATCAGTGGTTCCTCGAAGATAACGAAGAACACGCTTCATAGCATTAAGGTGTGGCTCTCGAGGATCATGCATGTAAAGACATAATTGTTGAACTGCATATGACAAATCAGGTCGGGTAAGGGTGAGGTAGTGAAGTGATCCAGCAAGGCTGCGATATAAAGTAGGATAAGTGACCGGTAATCCTTCAGGTCCAAGCTTCTTCTCGGTGTCAATTGGAGTCCTACAAGGATTACAATTAAGCATATGTGCTTGCTCAAGAATCTCGGTAGCATATTTTGTCTGAGACAAGAATATACCAGAGGTAGTACGCGTGGCAGATATGCCGAGAAAATAGTTGAGTGGGCCAAGGTTTGTCATAGCAAACTCCGCATGTAGTAAAGAGATGATACGTTGCAGGAGTGAAGTAGAAGAAGCTGTAAGACTGATATCATCCACATATAGTAGTAAGTAAGTTGTGTCTGGCCCCTTGTGAAAGATGAAAAGAGACGAGTCAATTTTGTTGTGATAGAAACCGACTTGAATAACATAGCTAGAAAATCATTGAAACCAAGCTCGGGGGGCCTGCTTATGGCCATAAAGCGACTTTTGCAGAAGGAAAACATAATCAGAATGAGCTGAATCAGTAAATCCTGTGGCTGGTGCATGTAAACTGTCTCTGTAAGATGGCCATGAAGAAATGCATTCTTCACGTCTAACTGATAAATAGGCCATTGTCGAGAAACTACAAGGCTAAGAATAGTCTGTATGGTAGCAGGTTTGACAACAGGGCTAAATGTCTCATCGCAGTCGATGCCTTATTGTTGACTACGACCATTTGCAACTAGTCGAGCTTTGTATCGATTTAAGGACACGCCCGCGTTATATTTGTGTTTGTACAACCACATAGAGTGGATAATGTTGACATTTGGTGGGTGAGGAAGAAGTACCTATGTGTTATTGACAATGGGAGCTTTATATTCGTCACACATAGCTTGTTTCCAGTTAGGATCTCGAAGAGCATGGAAAGGAGACTTGGGGATAGGGGAGGAGGTGGTAACATGTAAGTTGTATTTGGGGTTAGCTTTCATAATCCCGACTTTAGAGTGTGTGACCATAGGATGTTGTGAGGTGGGTGGTGGTGGTGGGGTGGTTGGTGGTGTCGGTGTTGTTTGTGGTGATGGTGTTGATAGAGGAGTTGGAGGTGTTGATTGTGAAATTATTTATGGATTTGTTTGTGGGGTTGTTTGTGAGGTTGTTTGTGGTGGTATTTGTTGAGGAGGAGTAGGTGTGGTAATTAGGCGAAATGCAATGGGGGAGGTGTCTAGATTATCATCTAAAAATTTATATGAGGGGGTTTAGTTGGAGTCATGGAGCCGAAGGGAAAGACAGTTTCGTCAAATGTGACATGTTGAGAAATGATAATTTTGTTGGTGTTCAGGTCAAGGCACCGATATCCGCAATGATTGTAAGGGTACCCGAGAAAGATAGATGGTGTGGTACGAGGGGCAAGTTTGTGCGGTGGAAAGGTGTATGGGTAACAAAGGCATCCAAACGTGCGTAGGTGGGTGTAAGAGGGTGGCTTGTTAAATAATTTTGTGTAAGGGATGTCATTGTTGATAGAGGTAGAGGGGGGATGTTAATTAAGTAAGCAGCAGTGAGTAGTGCTTCGACCCAATACTCGGGAGGAAGACAGGCTTGAAAGAGGAGAGAACGTACTACGTTATTGATAGTAAGAATCATGCTTTCAGATTTGCCATTTTGTTGAGATGTGCGTGGGCATGAGAAACGAAATTGAATTCCAAGGGAGTTGTTGTCAAATTCTCCACCATGATCACATTGAAAGGCTTTGATTTCACGGTTGAATTGGGTTTTTACAAAGGCACGAAAGTGTAGGAGTTTTGACTGCGCATCAGGTTTTTTGTGAAATGGGTAGACCCATAAAAAAATATGAATAGTGATCTAAAAAAAGGACATAATATTTATATCCACTCATGCTAGAGACAGGAGATGTCCAAAGGTCTGAGTGAATAATGTCAAAGGGAGAAGTGACAATAGTGGTAGATCGTTGGAAGGGAAGTTTTGTTTGTTTGCCTAACTGGCAGGCATGACACAAGTGTTAAGTGTTTTGTTTATTATAAGACACAAGGCCACGTGATGAGAGTGTGTGAATTACAGCGTCACCAGGGTGGCCAAGACGCTGATGCCAAAGGGAATGGTTATTAGTAAGTAGGGCGAAGGCTGAGGCGGCAACGTGTAAAGGGTATAGATCACCCGTGATGTCACAACGAAGAAGGGTTTGACGGGTATGATAATCTCGTACAGTGAAATCATATGGATCAAAATCAATGGAGCATTTATTATCGGTGGTGAATTTACGTACCGAAACAAGGTTTTTAACGATATTGGGCATGACAAGAACATTTCTAAGGTGGAGGGGGCGATATGGATTAGGTATTTGTACATGGCCAAAGTGGGTGACAGGTATAGATGATCCATTTTTGACAATAATTGAATAAAAGTTACGATTAAGAGAAGAGGTATGAAGGTTACCGGTGTGAGATGAAAGGTAAGAAGTTGCTCCAGTATCCATATACCATTGCTGATCACGAGAAGCCATAGGAATAACTTCTTTTTTTTTCTTTTTCTTTTTCGATGAACAGTAACGCCAACGAACAGTACTTTGTGAACAATAACGTCGATGAACAGTACGTTGATGAATAGTAACGCAATGAACAATTTTTTTTGGAATGATTAATAATGTGAGGTAGAGAAGAATAGGGGAGGGGACGACTGAGATGTGATATTTTAGGAGTGGATTGATATAGGCTATGATACCATATTAGATTGATTGATTGCTTGATTATTATTGATAACAGTCAACCTATATATAGGGTACAACAGAATATTTTAGACTATGAGCTTAGGCCAATGGACCGATTACATTAAATATAATATGTACTCTAATAATAAACTAGTGTTATGAGAACAAGTGGTGAGGTGAGATATTTTTTTGCCATGCCACCACCTCCACAGCACCACTGTATCTGGCGCTCTAACCCATTTCGCCAAAGACATCCATAGAATTCCAATAATAAACTATCCACAAGAAATAATAATTTAAAGATTACACAAGAAGTTATATAGGAGGGTAAAAAGGTAATTTTAAGATAAGAAAGAACCAAAATAAACAGATGCATAAGGTCTAAGGACCCGCAGTGTGTGTCGAGTAGTGGGTGGGTGTGTCCGACTCGTTCCGTATACGGCCTTTTTACTGTTTTGGAACTAGGGGCCGTTTGGTTCGACCATTACATTTTCAGTCAAGAACCAAATCATATTAGCCCCCCAATTAACCACATTACTATGCCACTCGTTGGAATTTCTACCACTTAATTTGGGTGTGGGGTTTTACTTAAAAGTTTATATTTAAAAATGATAACAACCGTCGTTAAGTGGTTCAGTAATTAGTCACTATGTAACTCTTCTCTAAGGTTTCAAGTTGTTTAAACCTCGATAATTACATATTTGAGAGTGACGATAAAAATGGTCAGATATGGTTACCGACATACCCGGTTATGTAGCATACATCGAAATCTGATATATGTCCTAACTAGATAACACGAATAAGAAAAACCTCTATGTTGACCCGTTTTCTAATTAGACGTAAATAAAAATGATAACTAACTGATTCATATATAGAGAAAAGTTCATTTGCATACTAGTTTCTCCTCACATACCAAAGGACAAATCATCACCATCCATTTGGGTTTAATTTAATGGTGAAGATTAATCTAAGATTTAATTGGTTAAACCTAGTAAAACATGTTTTTTTATTATTCTCTCTCCTTGTCTAGTATGTCCTCTTTCTTCCCCATCTCAATTTCACTATTCTTTTTTCATTGTAAATTTAATCCGCCACACGCTCTCTTCACTTCCGACGACATTCTGACCGTCGGAGATCTTATCAGCGCCGTCGTTACTCTGTCACCGGACAACAATAAGTACCAAACATTCACCTTTCATTATTAATCACCTTCACAAACACTTACCTCATTTACTGTGTTAATTAGCATCCACATTGAAATCTAGGACTCTTAATTAGATGATCAAAACTAAATTAAATTCAATTCAATTCTTTTTCAATATAAAAGGGATCCTGGTTCTATGTTAATATGGATGATTATGCTGGTTATATTTACTGAAATGGATGCTTATGCAGGTTATATTTAGCCGTTTAATGTTCTGCCATGTTACCCTAAAAACTATTTTACAACTGATTTTACATATAGTATGAAGGGGTCCAATTATCTTTACTCTAGTTGAGATTAAGATCTCATAATCTCATATTGTATGTTACTGTAGTTAATGTGAATTACTGATGGTTCTATTGATAATATGTGAAGTCGTTGTGATTTATAGATTAGGATGCTTAGTGAAGTTGCTATAATTTTATCACAAAGTGTTGAGCATTGCGTGATCGATGTTTTAATAGATTATGACGATTTAGTGAAGTCACTCTGTATTAGTAAATTAAAGTGAACATTGAAGGTCAGCGATCACTATCTAGTTGAATGTCGAACCACAGGGACAAGGTGTTGAAAAAGAAAATGTCCTTTAGAATTATGTTTTGGCCTTTGAAAATAACAATCCAGATTTCGGTTTTAGGTCGGTGGAATCTATTTAGCCAACTCTAACCAATCATACCATTTAGCCAAGACGAACTAGTCCATCTTTTATGACTCGCTATTTTTAACTGAATGGTATAGCAACTGAGAGGCAACATGGCAAATCAAATCGAACTGGCAAATCATTTTGATAATCATTTTATTGCCAGATACTGCATTTAAAATGGCCATATAGGCCTGAGATTTTTTTGAAATTGACTTCTAAATGTAACCTTGGCCACATCAAGAGATGCGATTGTATTAAATTATTAATCCCTGCTATCTTTAACCTTGTTGTTTCAACTATATATGACACTTAAACATTCACGACTAGTCCCTTTATTGCCACACGAGATAGACAACAATATATCAGTTAATACGTAGTATTACTTAGGACAAAGCTTTAGTGTATTATTTTCTAATGCTTAGTTGCTTACCTTACAAAAGATTCTAGACATATAAACTGAACAAAGATTAAATATTTTACTAGTTTTCTTTAACCGTGTACTTTCACATATTTGTTTTAGTAAAACAAGTATACATGAAGTGGCTAGTGCTCTTTGTTCAGTGATGCTTCTCTATTCTTTTAAAACTAATGACATGAGCAGATCTAACTTTAGTGTGAATGTTTTGACTTTCTAATTGCCAATAGTTTATTCTAGTGATATTTATACGATTCAATATAAATGTATGATACCGATGTGGTAATCTTCTTACAAAATGATACCTAGAAGAGAATATCAGTTAGGATTAGGACAGCCCATGGGGTAAGGGAAGGTCGGGATGACACGTTGAGTGCAGTTTAATGAGTGCAACTTACTTAACCGAGAAATTTGATATCCACGGTGGAGGTATGCATTTAATGTTTCCAAATCATGAGAATGAAATCGCTCAAAGTTGCGCTGCGAATCCAAATAGCAAAATAAAGTACTGGATGCACAACGATTTTGTCACTATAAATAGTGAAAAGATGTCGAAATCACGTGATAACTTTTTTACTATCCGTAGGGTATATTTCATTAACCGTTATATATTCCACTTAATTATTGCCTTAAACTAATCATGTTTCTTAATCTTATTCTGATTATTTAACCGAAGAAGATGATAAACGCAACAAAAAGGTAGTGAAGGTGACCGAGCAGTTGGACTTGCTCAAGTTGCTAATGCAAGAATGGAAGTTGATTTGAGGAGACTTAAAGTTCAGTCAGACTAGTGAAGGAAGGCAGCAGAGGCGGCTGATTTGGAGGGTTGTGATGCATCAGTTGTACTAAGACTCGACTCCTTCTTACAAGGCATGAATAAAATGCAGAGATTATTTACATTTAGACCTATACAAATAACTTATATGTAGACATCATTAATCTCATTTTATTTAGAATATATTAATGTGAATGCAAGGATTGTTTACATTTAGACCTATTCAAATAACTTATATGTAGACATCATTAATGTCATTTTATTTAACTATATGTCATTTTATTGCTGTATTTTGTAGCTCATGTGATTCAGTTAAGATTTTTCTCCTTTTATGCAATTCCTAGTTATGTCAATTATACACCATACAAGGCTTTATCCATTAGTTGACGTGTTGAACATTACTCAATGCTTTATTTTTTAAATAGCTCATCTATTTTTCAGTTGGAGGGATGCTCTAAAATTGCTTAGCATGATACAACTTTCATTCAATGTAATAGTTAAATATTGGTTTTTTGTAACTTACATAGTCTTAACTAAGAGCATCTCAAATGATGCAAACTTAAAAGCTTTTGAATTATTACAATGTTATGTCACAAGAAATAAATAAGTGTCATATTCTTTACAGTGTTGTGAAAATAGAAACTTGACGTATTTTCAAAATCAAACAAGTGTTGCATTAATTTAGTATTGTTTTTAAGCAAAATAAGAATCCGTGCAAAGAAGCTTAAACATTTTGTTCCTACTAACAGTATATCACAAGTGATAGATAACCTTGATTACATGTTAAATTTTTTAAAAAGAACACAATTTTTTAGCAAAGTTTCATTCTTGTACCTAAAAAATATAAAAATATTATTAAACACATAGATGAATATAAAAAAATATATACAATGCAATAAAATATCTCATATGATATTAAATGTTAAAAAACATAATTGTTTATTTATAAAATATCACAAGTGATATTTGACATTAACTATGTTCATTAAATATGACAGGTAAATCTTAGTCGATAAATGTTATATTTATCACCGTTGATATTACGATCTCAGGGGTAATGCATCTGTTTTGGAGATGGTAACGTGTACCGATATACATGTGCTTGTAGTTACCGTGCTCATGGCAGCCTTTTTTTATTCGTTTCCTTTATGTAAACTTGGTCTGACTGATGGAGATGATTAAATAACTAGAATATCTCATGTGATAAAGCAGTAGAATATAAAATTAGTCACTAGTTTTCGAATAAAGTAACATCCCAGGTGATTAAGTAATCAAATGTGAAATTAATCACTTTAAAGTAATATCTCAGGTGATAAAGTAATATAATATGAAATTAATTTTGGTATTTCATATACGAGTAATATCACAAGTGATAAAGTAATAATATTATCATTCATGTTTGGTTATATATATTTAGATAACCTAAAAGCATATAAGGCTGCATCATTGTCTACAACAGTTAGCCTACACTTTTCCCAGTTACAATCTAAAACGGAGTTGGCAAACTAGTTTGCAACTGAACATCCAGATGAGGAAGAGATAAAGCAATGTCAGGGTAACAAGTGTTAATCCACGGATGAATCTTAGTTGATAAAGGTTGTATTTATCATCGATGATATCACAATCTCATGGGTGATAAGTGTTAAGCCACGAGTGAATCTTACTTAATAAAGGTTCACATTTATTTATCACTAGTGATATTACAATGTCATGAGTAATAAGTGTTTAGCCATATGTAAATCTTAGTTGATAAATGTTAAATTTATCATCGATCATATTACAATCTCGGGTAATCAGTGTTAAATTACAGGTGAATCTTAGTTGATAAAGGTTAAATTTATCACCGTTGATATTACAATCTAAAAGTATTCAATGTTAAGTCACAAGAAAATCTTAGTTAATAAAGGTTTTGAAGGAGGATTTGGCAACTAACTCATATGTAGAATACCAGAATTAGTGTCACATTATATTATTTTATCATAAGAGATATTACTCTTACGTAACTAAAAATGACAATTTAAATACTCATCATCTTACTGTTATGATAAAAATGATTAAAGATACCACGACTATGTTACTATTAGGTGTCTTACTGTTATGATAAAAATGACATACGTAAACACGAATAAGCTAATAATCTTTATTTTAAGTAAAAAACGATCTACTATAACAGAAACTCATGATATTAGTGCTCGTGGAAGGCTGGAAGCCTTATCATCACACTTAACAAGTAGGTATCACATGGTAATCCTAGAAAGGGCTTGTGCATTGAAGAGAGCATCCACGAGCAGTATTGAGGTTCCATTACTGCCACTTCCATGTATTTATAAAGGTAGTTATCTTCACTTGCTGTTTATTATTGAGTTTGTTATATTTAGCCCCTCAATTTATCAAATCTGATAAAGGTACTTATTTTCACTTGTTGTTTCATTTGCTCTTTATACTTCTTTTTTATTCTTGTTTGAATCAGAAGTGGATATATGGAATGTCTGTGTTTATGAAGCGTTTCCAGCTTTTAAATATCAAGTTTTTATGTATGTAAAGCTATACATTCAAAATATCAAGATAATGAGCATTTTACAACATGTTTAATAGTTTATTATGGTGATTATTATACTAAGATACAAGCTGCAGGTCATAGACAATCACACAACTGGAAGGAGCAACGACATACCTATCTAATGTCAGTGGCGGGAACTAATTCTCTAGTTTATTTAGTTCCGTCTTCGGCTGGTGTTTATCCGTTTGTTGCTTTTCTTGTACTAGCTCCAACTGTAATGACAATGAGGCATGCGCCTCAAGCTAATCAAGGTCAGACGTATTATGGGATGCAAAGGATGGTGAATCCATCGGATCAATTTTATAAGGAGCAGCAGCCGGTGTATGGGAGAATCACATAACCGCAGATTCAGTAAACGAAAGGTGCAGCGTATTAAGAGACAATTAGGATGGTTAGGCACAAGTTGATCTTGGGTATGGTCATGTTGGGTAGCTTGGGCCAGTTGGGGTTATTGCCACGGGTATTGCAAGCAGTTCTTGTTTCAGGGTTGTCAAAGATTGAGTCTTAGGAGTTCAACATATTGAGTATTGACTAAATAGGTAGCATATCTCTTTTTTAAATGTGTAACAATGATATTCTTTGCTTTTTGTACCAGACTTGCTTTTGTGCTGCGTATCTATTTATTCTAGTTAGCAACGTTTACTTTGTACCAAATATTTTAAAGTTTAAAAATGGTATCTTTACTTTTTTATATTAATTGTAGTTAGTAAATCTTATTTAGCTAGTTATTCTGATACTTCAAGCTTAACAATTGTAAACCTAAAGTTACATTAGCTAGAGGTAATGGTCACCAAACATTTTAAATCTTCTTTCATTAGAATATCTCATGTGGGTGGTAAATCTTATTTAGCAAGTTATTATCATTTGTGATATTACACTTCATTCATTTATACATTTATGTATATATCACTTGTGATATTATACCTAATGCTTAAGGGATTAGGGTTTTTGGTATAAGGTTTAGTGGTTAGGGGTTTAAGGTTTTTGGTATAAGGTTTAGTGATTAGGGGTTTAGGGTTTTTGATATAGATTTTAAAGTTTATGTATATATCACTTATGATATTATATTAAGTGGTAAGGGGTTTAAGGTTATAGGTATAGGGTTTAGAGTTTTAGTATAGGATTTAGTGGTTAGATAGGAGGTTTAGAGTTTTTGGTATAGGGTTTAGCGGTTAGTGGTTTAGGGTTTAATGGTTAGTTGTTTAAGGTTTTTGGTATATGGTTTAGTGGTTAGGGGTTTAGGGTTTTTGGTATAGGTTTTAAAGTTTATGTATACATCACTTGTGATATTATACCTAGTGGTTAGGTGTTTAAGGTTTTGGGTATATGGTTTAATGGTTAAGGTTTTAAGGTTTTTGTTATATATTTTATAGTTTATATATATATATATCACTTATGATATTATACCTAGTGGTTAGGGATTTAGGGTTTTTTGGTATAGATTTTAAATTTTATGTATATATCACTTGTGATATTATATCTAGTTGTTAGGGGTTTAGGGTCTTTGCAATAAAGTTTAGTAATTAGCGATTTAGGGTTTTTGGTATAGGGTTTCATCGGTTAGTGGTTTAGGGTTTTGGTATAGGGTTTAGTGGTTAAGTGTATAGAGTTTTTGGTATAGGGTTTAGTGGTTAGGGGTTTAGAGATTTTGGTATAGGTTTTAAAGTTTATGTATACATTATTTGTGATATTAAACCTAGTGGTTAGGGGTTTACGGTTTCTGGTATAGGGTTTAGTGGTTAGGGGTTTAGGGTTTTTGTTATGGATTTTAAAGTTTATGTATATACACTTATGATATTATACCTAGTAGTTAAGGGTTTAGGGTTTTTGATATATGGTTTAGTTGTTAGGGGTTTAGGGTTTTTGGTATAGGGTTTAGTGATTAAGTAGGGGGTTTAAGGTTTCTAGTAAAGGTTTAGCGGTTAAGGGTTTAGAATTTTGGTATAGGGTTTAGTGATTAGGTGTTTAGTGTTTTTTGGTATAGGGTTTAGTGGTTAGGGGTTTATGGTTTTAGGTATAGGGTTTAATGGTTAGGGGTTTAGGGTTTTTTGGTATTGGTTTTAAAGTGTATGTATACATCACTTGTGATATTATATCTAGTGGTTAGGTGTTTAGGGTTTTTGGTATACGGTTTAGTGGTTAGGGTGTTTGGTATAGATTTTAATGTTTATGTATATATCCTTTGTGATATTATACCTAGTGGTTAGGGATTTAGGTTTTTGGGTATAAGGTTTAATGGTTAAGTGTTTAAAGTTTTTGGTATATATTTTAAAGTTTGTGTATATATCACTTGTGATATTATACCTAGTGGTTAGGGGTTTAGAGTTTTTGGTATAGGGTTTAGTGGTTAGGGGTTTTGGGTTTTTTTGTATAGATTTTAAAATTTATGTGTATATCATTTGTGATACCTAATGGTTAAGGGTTTAGGGTTTTGATATAGGTTTTAATGGTTAGGGGTTTAAAGTTTTTGGTATAGGGTTTAGTGGTTAGGGGTTTAGGGTTTTTTGTATAGGGTTTAGGGGTTAGGAGTTTAGGGTTTTTGGTATAGGTTTTAAAGTTTATGTATACATCACTTGTGATATTATACCTAGTGGTTATAGGTTTTGGGTTTTTGGTATAGGGTTTATTGGTTAGAGGTTTAGGTTTTTTATTATAGGTTTTAAGGTTTATGTATACATCATTTGTGATATTATATCTAGTGGTTAAAGTTTATGTATATATCACTTGTGATATTATACCTAGTAGTTAGGGGTTTAGGGTTTTTGGTATAAATTTTAAAGTTTATGTATATATATATATCACTTGTGATATCATACCTAGTGGTTAGAGGTTTAGGGTTTTTGGTATAGGGTTTAACGGTTAGTGGTTTATGGTTTTGGTATAGTGTTTAGTGGTTAGTTGTTTAGGGTTTTTGGTATAGGGTTTAGTGGTTAGAGGTTTATGGTTTTTTGTATAGGGTTAAGTGGTTAGGGGTTTATGGTTCTTGGTATAGGTTTTAAAGTTTATGTATACATCACTTGTGATATTATACCTAGTGGTTAGGGGTTTAGGTGTTTAGGAGTTTAGGGATTTTGGTATGGGGTTTAGTGGTTAGGGGTTTATGGTTTTTGGTATAGATTTTAAAGTTTATGTATATATGACTTGTGATATTATACCTAGTGGTAAGTTGTTTAGAGTTTTTTGTATATGATTTAGTGATTAGGAGTTTAGGGTTTTTGGTATAGGTTTTAAAGTTTATGTATATATTACTTGTGATATTATACCTAGTGGTTAGGGGTTTAGGGTTTTTGGTATTGGGTTTAGTAGTTAGAGGGTTTTAATGTTTATGTATATATCATTTGTGATATTATACTTAATGGTTAGTGGTTTGGAGTTTTTGGTATATGGTTTAGTGGTTAGAGGTCTAGGGTTTTTGGTATACGTTTTAAAGTTTATGTATATATCACCGGTGATAAATATAACCTTTATCAACTAGTATTCACTCGTGGCTTAACACTCATTACCCATGAGATTGTAATATCACCGGTGATAAATATAACATTTATCAACTAAGATTCACCCGTGGCTTAACACTGATTACCTCTGAGATTGTAATATCACTAGTGATAAATAAATGTGAACCTTTATTAACTAAAATTCACCCGTGGCTTAACACTTATTACCACCAACATTGTAATATCACCGATGATAAATAAATAATAATAAAATCTCATGTGATAAAGCAATATAATGTGACACTAGTTATGGTATTCCACGTATGATTAATATCACAAGTGATAAAACAATTGTGGTATATCCTATATCATAACACGGGGTCGATTCTTAGATTTGGCTAGTTTCTTAGAGAGAGAATATCTAGAGAGAGAAAAAGTGTTTTCTATGAAAAGAGTAAAATGACTAGCTAACCTCTTCCAAAGTTGGAAGAGGCTTATATAGTACTTACAATATACCGGGTATTCATACCCGACTTAATACCGAAAAACATACTATT